>VKOC01017948.1:0-10355 GCA_009364415.1 Spea multiplicata
GGAATTGTCGCCGCTTCATCGGGATCATCCCAAAATCAGTGACTTTGTGTTGAGCAGGTATTGCTAGCCAGGATATTGTCTGTCTTAATGTACTCATGAAACAAATCTTCAAATGTTAGGGCAAAAATACAGGTTGGAAATATAAACAAATAACAATAGCACAATACTGAAAAGGCAAAACGGTGTATAGGTGGGAGTGATATTTATGCAGTCACAAAATTCCCAGGATAAACAAGATCATCAAAAGATCTTTCTTTTATTCCAAGCTTCTAAAAATGCAAAAAAACAGAATGTTGCAGAATCTTGTAATACCTTTTTTATTGGACTAACAGTATTTAAAATACTCATAGACGAGCTTTCAGGAGTCCTCCCTTTATCAAGTCAGTTGCATTTAGCTTGGACACACAAGCGAATCCTGAGCTGGGGCGAATCTCCTAAGTGACATCTCTAAGTGAGGAGTTACAAGCAAAGAAGGAGTTAAAAAGCAAAAAGGAGGGTAAAGTATGAATCCTTGTGATTCCATATATATTTATATATATTTTGCGCCTTACTGTCTGTTTTTGCCAGTTATTTGAGCTATCCCCATTGCCAAGATGTCCTCCATGTTTGACAATGACAAGGTGTACATCTTGCTCAATGTATGCAATCCTTGATCAGCGCTTCAAGGGTGCATATTGCTGTGCGAGATGTGTGCGGGTTGCTCATTTGGAAGCACAAATCCTGAGTCTAGAGGAGCAACTGGCAACACTGAGATCTATTGACAACTTGGAGAGGAGTCTGCTGCTCACTGAGCAAGCTCTCTCGCGGGTAGAGGTGGGGGAGGATAGCGGGATGGAGGTACAGGACAGTCAGGCAGCTAGCTGGGTTACAGTTAGAAGGCGGGGTAGGGGGAAAAGCGCCAGGGAGGCTAGTCCTGATCTAGCACACCCCAACAAGTTTGCCCGGTTGGCAGATGAGGGGGATGTTAGTTCAGAGTTAGCAGTACTGCAGCAAGTAACTGCCTCTGACCGCCAGAGCGGTGTCTGCTCCAGTAAGGAGGGAAGGAGGAGCACAGGGCAGGCCAGACAGGTGCTGGTAGTGGGGGACTCAATTATTAGGGGGACAGACAGGGCGATCTGTCACAAAGACCAGGATCGCTGAACAGTGTGTTGTCTGCGGCACATCGCGGATCGGGTTGACAGATTACTGGGAGGGGCTGGAGAAGACCCAGCTGTCATGGTGCACATTGGCACCAATGACAAAGTAAGAGGTAGGCGGAGTGTCCTTAAAAATGATTTCAGGGACTTAGGTAGCAAGCTCAAGGCAAGGACCTCCAAGGTAGTATTTTCTGAAATATTACCTGTACCACGTGCCACACCAGAGAGGCAGCGGGAGATTAGGGAGCTAAACAAGTCGCTCAGAAGCTGGTGTAGGAAGGAGGGGTTTGGGTTCATGGAGAACTGGGCCGACTTCTCTGTCGGATACAGGCTCTACGGTAGGGACGGGCTGCACCTCAATGGGGAGGGTGCAGCTGTGCTCGGGGAGAAGATGGCCAGAAGGGTGGAGGAGTGTTTAAACTAGGGAAAGGGGAGGGAAACTATAATATAGAAGGGGAAGATAGTTAATAATGTCTGCAGAAAATTATGACATAGTGGGTATAACAGAGACATGGTTGGATGATAGCTATGACTGGGCGGTTAACATACAGGGTTATAGTCTATTCAGGAAGGATCGAAAAAAACAAAAAGGGGGAGGAGTTTGCCTTTATGTAAAGTCCAGCCTAAAGGCCACACTGCGGGAGAATATATGTGAGGGAAATGATGATGTGGAGTCATTATGGGTAGAAATATATGGAAAGAAAAATAATAAAATACTGATCGGGGTTTGCTATAAGCCACCAAATATAATTGAAGCAGCAGAAGATCAATTATTAAAGCAAATAAACAAGGCAGCAAATCACAATGAGGTGGTTATTATGGGGGACTTTAACTATCCCGACATAAACTGGGAAACCGAGACCTGTGAATCTCATAAAGGAAACCAGTTTCTGACTATAAGTAAAGATAATTATCTGTCCCAAATGGTACAGGACCCGACCAGATGGGTCGCTCTACTGGACTTAATATTTACCAACAGACCAGACAGAGTAACTAATGTGCAGGTCAGGGGGCACCTAGGAAATAGTGATCACAATATAATATATTATAACTTGTCCTTCAATAAGGGAACTCTTAGAGGAGCCACAAGAACTATGAACTTTAGGAAGGCAAAGTTTGATCAACTAAGAGAAGCCCTTAACACCTTAAATTGGGAAAATGTCCTCAAAAACAAAAGTACAGACACTAAATGGGAGATTTTTAAAAATATCTTAAATTCTCACTGTGAAAAGTACATACCGTATGGGAATAAAAGAGTCAGGAACAAGAGAAAACCAATGTGGATAAATAAAAATGTAAAGGTGGCAATAAATGGCAAAAAAAGGCATTTAAGCTACTAAAACAGGAAGGCAGTGAGGAAGCACTAAGAAGCTATCGGGAAAAAAATAAAATATGTAAAAATCAGATAAAAGCAGCAAAAGTGGCGACAGAAAGACTCATTGCCAAAGAGAGTAAAACAAACCCCAAAATGTTCTTTAACTATATAAATAGTAAAAAGGTTAAAAATGAAAGCGTTGGCCCCTTAAAAAGTAATGAGGGAGAAGTTATAGACGGGGATCAGGAAAAAGCTAATCTATTAAATATATTCTTCTCTGCTGTATTCACAGAGGAAAATGAAATGCCAGGTAATATACAGCAGGATGATATAAATGCCCAGTACATGTCACCTGTCTAACCCAGGAAGAAGTGCAGTGCCGTCTGTGGGGTTTAAACAAAATATAAAAATATAACTCAAAGGTTCGTCTACATTTAACAGATATTTAATAAGAGACAAAAACACAGTAACATACAATAAATGAGTGACAGCCCAACATACAATGCAACACTTTCCAAGACTAACCTGCAACCTAAAGGTCCAACATAACCCAGCGCACCACCGATTACCCCATCCACGCAGGATGGTGGGCAGAGAGAAACTGAAGTAATATTTTGCATTCAACAGGCATATTGAATCACTGTAGGTGTGCCCTCGTTAACATATCAAAAGACATGTAATACAGGAAGAGTTCAATTGGCTAAAACATTGACCACAATACTTATGTCACCACACCGCCTAAAAAAAATCAAAATAGACAAATCACCAGGTCCAGATGGCATTCACTCCCGCGTTCTAAGGGAGTTAAGTAATGTAATAGACAGACCCCTATTTCTAATATTCAAGAACTCTATAGTGACAGGGTCTGTTCCCCAGGACTGGCACATAGCAAATTCAAAAAGGGAACAAAAAGTGACCCGGGGAATTATAGGCCTGTTAGTTTAACTTCTGTTGTATGTAAACTGTTTGAGGGTTTCCTAAGAGATGCTATTTTGGAGTATCTCAATGAAAATAAATGTATGACTCCATATCAGCATGGGTTTACAAGGGATCGGTCCTGTCAAACTAATCTGATCAGCTTTTATGAGGAGGTGAGCTCAAGACTGGATCGGGGTGAATCGCTGGATGCCATATATCTTGATTTTTCCAAAGCATTTGATACGGTGCCACATAAAAGGCTGGTACATAAAATGAGCTGGGCTGGGGGAGAATGTGTGTATGTGGGTAAGTAACTGGCTCAGTGATAGGAAACAGAGGGTACATACTCTGGTACATACTCTGAGTGGGTGACTGTTACTAGTGGGGTAACACAGGGGTCAGTTATGGGTCCTATTCTTTATAATATATTTATTAATGACCTTGTAGAGGGATTGTATAGTAAAGTATCAATCTTTGCAGACGATACTAAGCTCTGTAACGTGGTTAACACAATAGAGGACAGTGCACGATTACAAATTGATCTGCATAGGTTGGAAGCTTCGGCTGGGATGTGGCAGATGAGGTTCAACACAGATAAATGTAAGGTTATGCACATGGGGAAGAAAAATCCAGGCTGGGAATATGTATTAAATGGGAAAACACTGGGGACGACTGACATGGAAAAGGACTTAGGAGTCTTGGTTAACAGTAAATTTACCTGTAGCGACCAGTGTCGGGCAGCTGCTGTTAAGGCAAATAAAATCATGGGGCGCATCAAAAGGGGCATAGATGCCCACGACAAGGAAATAATTCTACCACTGTACAAGTCACTAGTCAGACCACACATGGAATACTGTGTACAGTACTGGGCACCAGTGTACAGGAAAGATATAGTGGAGCTGGAGAGGGTTCAAAGACGGGCAACCAGAGTAATAAGGGGAATGGGAGGACTACAGTACCCAGAAAGATTATCAGAATTAGGGTTATTTAGTTTGGAAAAAAAGACGGCTTAGGGGGGACTTAATAACCATGTATAAATATATAAGGGGGCAGTACAGAGATCACTCCCAGGACCTATTTATACCCAGGACTGTATCTATAACAAGGGGACATCCTCTACGGCTGGAGGAAAGAAGGTTTCTACACCAGCACAGACGGGGTTTCTTTACAGTAAGAGCGGTGAGACTATGGAACTCTCTGCCAGAGGAAGTGGTAATGGTAAACTCAATAAAAGAGTTTAAAAGGAGCCTGGACGTGTTTCTTGAAAGCAATAATATTACAAGTTATGGATTTTAGATTAAAAGGGACAGAACGTTGATCCAGGGATTTATTCTGATTGCCATATTTGGAGTCGGGAAGGAATTTTCCCCCTGGTATGGGGCAATTGGCATCTGCTTCATAAGGGTTTTTTGCCTTCCTCTGGATCAACACAGTAGGGACACAATATGTATATAGGTTGAACTTGATGGACTTTGGTCTTTTTTCAACCTTATGAACTATGTTACTATGTTACTATGTAAAAGCATTTCTCTGTGTCAGTGACTTTGTGTTGAGCACACTGAGAGGATGTGTGCGCGGCACGTCCTCTCTGTGTACGTGCAGTGTGCACATTACACTGAGACCTACTTGCATTAGGGACATTTTGGGCAAGACATTTTAGCCAGAAAAGGAAATGGCAGGCAAAAGACAATGGCACCACCAGCAGCATTGGAAATGGAAAAGGTGAATGAGTAGGAAATTGACTCTTCGCACACCTGTTTCAGCCCAGGGCAAAGCCTCCAAAGACTGTCAGTCCATGACACTTGGGAGCGGACTTACAGAGCTCATTAGGCACTAATGTTGGGCCTTCGGCGGAGGTAGCAGGCGTTGCCACACTGCAAACAGACGCAGCCAGGGGCAAGAAACTACCTTTACCATTAAGGAAAATTAACTTGGGCAGATTGAATTTAAAAAAGGCAATCTGCTTCAACAGATGAGGTGCCATGTGTGAGTGCTATATTTCCAATCATAAAAAAGCGCTCTCACTTTGAGCAGTGGTTGGTGGACATGATAGCAGCTGCTGTGCATCCAGGGGAGGGCTCGCAGCCTAAGGCCTGGGGGGCAAATCTAGTCAAGTGGCCCATTGCGCCATTAAATCAGCTCACCATCCATGCCCATCTTTTCCTGATTGCATATTGATGTA
Organism: Spea multiplicata; assembly: GCA_009364415.1. Taxonomy (NCBI): domain Eukaryota; kingdom Metazoa; phylum Chordata; class Amphibia; order Anura; family Pelobatidae; genus Spea; species Spea multiplicata. The sequence goes on from VKOC01017948.1 coordinate 5,552, forward strand.
AAGAGATGGGATTGGGAGTATATCAGTACACTAAAAAAAAGTCATCATACACGGGATACCTGAAGCCACAGTTTAGTGTTACTAATCCTTTTTAATAAGATATGCAGATTGAAATAGAGTAAATTATATAAAACCTTTACTTTTCTGGGCCTAGAAAGTTTTGTCCTTTGAAGTGACTACAAATCAGGAGGGAGTTTTATTCTCTAAATAAGTAAAAATTAAATAGTTCTATTTATTCCTACTGAAAGTAAAGTGCCAGGAAACAGATGACCAAAAACACACACACCAGGACAGGCTCTGCCACACTGACACTAAACACACACACATGAGGCCAGGCTCTACCACACCAACACCCAAGCAGCACACACATCAAGGACAGGCTCTTTGCCACACAACACCAATTCACACATATAGCGAAGGCTCTAGCGAGCACTGACACCAGACACACATGAGGCGCCAGGCTCTGCCAGCCCGACACCAAGACACACATCAGGACAGGCTCTGCAGCACGGCGACACCATGAGGCCTAGGCTCTGCCACAACTACCTGCAAGCACACACATCAGGGTCTGCCAGCACTGAACTCCAAATGCACACACCATCAGGACAGGCTCTGCCAACCGACACCAACACACACACACCAGGAACAGGCTCTGGCCACTCCGACACCATGCACACACACTTGGACTAGGCTGCCTGCAATCCGACACCGAAACACACACACCAGGAGAGGCTCTGTCACATCAACACATGCATCAGGATGGGTTAAGCTACACAAAGCATAAAAAATGCTTTCCACACTGGTTTGTTGTTTGTGTGTTTTCCCCCTTGTGTATTGCCCCATGTGTATTTATGCCCCAGCCAGCCCCCTTTGTGCATTTATGCCCCCACACCCTTGTGTATTGATTTATGTGCTGTCCCAAGCCACCCCCCTTCCCACTGAGGCACTGGGTAGTATGGAATAGGCACGCCGGCTGCTTTAAAATCATAAAGCGGCCGGTGGAGGCTGTCTAATGGCAGCTTTAAAACTCGCAATGGTTTCCCGTTGGGCGAGTCTGGCCCTGGTTGTGACCCCTGCAATCACAGGTTCCGCATTAAAGATGGCCCTGGCGGTCCAGGGTGAGCTGGACATGTTGGAACCTGCCTTGGTCTTTGGCTGCCAGCACTACCTGTCCTGGTGTGTGTGTGTTTGGGTGTCGGTGTGGCAGAGCCTGTCATGGTGTGTGTTTGTGTGTTGGTGTGGCAGTGCCTGTCCTGGTGTGGTTTGGCGTTCGGTTGTCGGCAGAGTCTGTTCCTGGAGTTGTTGTGTATGCGGTTGCTGTGGCAGACCTGTTCCTGGTGTGTGTGTTTTGTAATGACAAAGCAGTTGTAGGAAATACATTTTTTATGCCTTCATAGTGCGAGCCTGTCCTGCGTGTGTGTGTTCAGTGCCTGTCCTAAGTGTGGTGTTTGGGTGTCGCGCTAATTTCGCAGAGCCTGTCTGCGTGTGTGTTTGGGTTAAGGTGTGGCAGCAGCCTGGTGTTGTGTGTGTTTGTGATCGGTATGGCAGAAGCCTTTCCTGGTGTGTGTGTTTTGTGTTTGTCAGGTGTGGCCAGAGCCTTCCTGGTGTGTGTGATTTGCGGTGTCGTTGTGGCAGAGGCCTGTCCTGGTACTGGGTTTTGGGTGTCGGTGTGCCAGAGCCTGTCCTGGTGCTGTGTTTTTGGGTGTCGTGTCGGCATGAGCCTGTACCTGGTGTTGTGTTTGGGTATCTGTGTGGCAGAACCTGTCCCGGTGTGTGTTTTCGGTCATCTGTTTTTTAGTGTACTGATTATTCCCAATCCCATCACATAAGATTCTATCTTGTACACATCGATGCCAAGGAGTTAATATTCTGTCTATTTTATTTATTTCCATAAAATGGCCACCAAATTCCTCAGGCCCGTGATGCTCTTAATCCGGTGTGCGTCATGTAGCTTAAATCCAGCTTGTACCCACAGTGTGCTCCAGCCTTCTGCAGTTTTATTTGGTTAAACTTGTTTTAAATGGTTTGAGGACTGACTTTGTTTTACTGTTTAAGTAATTCAGTATTGATAGAATGACATTAGCAGAAGGCAGCATCGCTTGTAACGGCTGCCAGCACGAGTTTCTGAAGGCTGTTACATTTGAAATGCCCAATGGCGTGATTGGGCATTCCCTTCCAGATCGCTTCACCTGGAAGGTCATCGGAAGACAGGATATCCCTTGCAGGGTCTGTCTAGACAATGCAGGGATATCCAATTGTTCCGATGACGCACACTGTAATCCCCACTGCAATGGAGACATGCATGGAGATCACATTGTGATCGGTGCGGGGGGATCGCAAGGAGGAGAGTGAGAAACCATGCTTTTCACAAGCTGAAAAATAAGCAAAACAAACAAGGAAAAAAAAGTGTTAGTGATTTTTTTTTGCAATAACAAAAAAAATCACTAAAATAATACAATAAATAAATTTTAAAAAAACAATAAAGTGAGCTAAGTCATGTCATTGTGACATCACAGGCATTAAAAACATGTTCAAGAGGTCCCTATCCCTGAGAGGACCTCTAACTATACTGCACTGGTAACAGTGCAAAAGATGTAAAAAAAAAAATAGTAAAAAAAATACATTTAAAAATAAAAATAAAATTATAAAAAAAGCTAATGATAAAAAAAGGAAAAAACCTTACATCCATTTGTCCTAGCACAACATCTAAAAGGTATAACCCTTAGTTTTTACTAAATTTCTCATCCTGAATTTTCAGCTAATTATCTAACTATGGTATCAAAAGAAAACCTTCTCTCTCCTATAGTTTATGGATATATAGTTTACATGGGTACACTATTCTCAGGAAAAGGGGAATAATCGCTGAACCGGCATACTGCAAAAATGTCAAAATTGCTCCGGGACTTGAGGTACCAAAAACCCATGGGACTGAAGGGGTTAATTAATTCATTGACTCACTCATTAACACAATTCATCCACAGATTAATTCATACTCTCACTCATTCACACAATGCATCCACACATGAATTCATTCATTATCTCACTCATTCTCACTCTTTATTTATTTCAATATTCTTACTACACCACCTTCTCACTATCTACCCTAGGGTGACCACATTTTTTCTGCCATTCAGGGACACACTATGAAGCAGATGAAATTACACACACAGGTATATATATATATATATATATATATGCTGTCACATACACATAAAATATGATTCACATATACTATTATATATTAATTATTAAGAATCCTTGGAAACCATGTTGATTTCAGATTTAATAATATACATACACTCAGTGACAAACACAGTCACACAAACAAACACAGTCACACAAACAAACACTGTGACAAACTGACAAACACAGTCACACACATAGTCAAACATACCTGGTGCTGGCTGCAGCTTACTCTGAGTTGGTGTGAAGGAGGAACTCAGCCTCCTTCAGGAGAGGCTTCTATTTCAGAAGCTTCCGGCAATCAGGAGAGTTGAGAAGTCTCTCCTGATTGGCTGAGACCTCCTTCACTCAGACTCCTCATTCTGGGATAAGGCATTGTCCCGGATTGAGGCTGCCAGGGACTTAAAGTCCCATTGCAGGACTGTCCTGGGCAATCCGGGACATGTGGTCACCCTAATCTACCTCCTCTCCCCCCTTCTCACTATCTACCTTCTCTCCACTTCCCACTATCTACCCTCTCTTCCCCTTTCCCCCTTTGTAGTTTACTTACCTTTAGCTAAAGTCCTGTGGCGGTAGCGCTAGGCCTCTGTCTCGCTGGTCTGCAACAGTGCCCACGGCTTCACTGCTGAGCACCGGGACATGACGTCATATTCTGACTCTCAGCAAGAAGTGCTTACATTGTGACCGAGACAGAGGCCTCACGGAGGAGAGCGCGAGGGCGCGAGCAGTTTCTGAAAACGTATTCATGTTTTCTTTCTCTCCTCCGCTTCAATCAGTCCTCCCTCATGGTTGCACAAAAAAATAAAGAGCGGCGTTTGAATTGGGGGGGCACACAGGGGGGGCACAGCATGATGTCCCTCCCTGCTGACACCACTGCTTGCTACCAGATGGGTGGCAGGACTACAAAATTTCTGTGCAAACAGCAAGTCTTTGGGCTTGTTTGGTGGTTGTAGATTAGTGTTTAATATTGCCTCTGATACCTCCTCTATAAAAACATTTAATAGTTAGTTGGCTCCCACTGGTCAGTGTGTCACTGTGTTCTCCCAGACAAATTTGCCGGCGAGCGTAACAAATACCGAACATTCATTACGTCGTGCCCGATATTATTTAATCTAAGACAAAGAATTTACTCTTCAGATTATGTGAAGGGTACCTAGCGTTTCCTTGTAGTTTCTTCTGAATTTGACCTGGATTGTTAACCGTTTATGCTGCTTCTCTGGTATCCCTGACCAGTACCGTTTATATTCTCCCTGTGCTGACTTATTTGGGATTTCCTCTCCTGCATAGTGGGTTCCTGTTCTTACCATAACATACTGGAGGCTTGACATTCATCCTAGGGATGAAAAGAATAGTTATTCCACCAGAAATTTTGCAGAAATTCAACAGAAGAGATACCATGCTATCATCATCGGGATCCATGATCATAGCGTAATTCCTAAAATTCAGATAATCAGTATATGTGGTTTTTTTACATGTCCTATGTGGGACATCTTTGAACTGGGCCAATTCAATTTGCCCCATCAAATCATACATTTTTTTTAAAACTAGACACCTGATCTGAAATCTGAAATGCTAGTATTTTAACTCCTTATATCCCACAGAAAGCACTCAATTTATAAAC
>VKOC01017949.1:0-13303 GCA_009364415.1 Spea multiplicata
TAAAACATTTTCAGCAAGATAAATGCAGGCTACGTTACGATAGACACGTTGACAGATGATCAATTGGCAGACAGTCAGGCAGTCATGCAACACTTAGAAATAGAGAGAAAGATTACAGTTGACCCGGAGATAAATTGACAAATGTTTCTGAATAAAAGACTTTACCCTTAGACTTCCAGGTAGCCATGTTAACAATTGTATCCTAATAATGAGCTGCTTGTTGGCTTTATTATTATAAAAGTGCAAAGTCTATGTCTGTCCTACCCAGTGGTCTTTACTATGCACAAAGTTTTTAGAAGGCATATCTACTCAGTTTGATCACAGGGCAGACTGTAGAATTTGTTAAGTTACAGTTTGAAATTGCTTTATTTTTGGTAGTTATCTATTAAGATTCTAGACTGTATCAAAACTGTGATATTATATAATGGAATCTATGAAGTTTACAAAATGCAGTCTATAGAAAACCACTATGGGGTTTGGGTTGGGACCAGAGTAGACCAGAGACATTTACATATTTGCGTATTGCAATCCAGGTGCTCCCCTTTCTCTATTAATTAATATCTGTGCTGCATTTAAGAAAAAAAAAAGGCTGTTTCATATATTGAGCATATCCTCAAGACATGTGTGGAGGTTTTTTCACTCTCTGTGACTGTCAACGATCGATAAAGTGCTTGAAGTCATATTCGATTGGTTTTTTTCTCTGCTAACATATTTATGTTTATTATTTAACATTTTAATTTTGAATTAATCACTTAGAGATGCATATAACGTTACTGGTCAACCCTTAAGAAAATGTAAATTTTCGTTTTTCCAACTCAAGAAAACTAATACTAATTGAAAACAACTAATTGAGTACAAGAAGTGCCAAATGGTTCTGACATAACATTTAATTTCTATTAATATGGATATCTCTAAAAACAATCCTCCTCTTAATTCACAAAGTTTTTATAGAACTTTTAGGTTTGCAGGGTTGGAGTTGCGTGAGTTGCGTGAGCCTGACTGGTCCACCTTTGTACACAGAAGGCCACTGTTAAGTAAGGAAGATTGTTATCATAATCATTACTATATTCTTCCTTTTATTTCATGATTTCCTTTTATTTTTCTGCTTCTCCGAGCACATTAGTCTTCTGTAATTTTACAGAAAGTGCCATTGCTGTGCTCTTTTTCAGATATCCCTAAATTGGTCTATTAGCAGTCCTTGAGGACTAGGGTAGGGTGTCAAAGACAGTATAGCATGTGTAATATGTAATATGCCAATAGATAAATCAAACGTGTGAGCCAGTCCAGAATACAGGATTACATCACATGTTAGTCTTTTTAGCCTTGGCAGAACTAGATATAACATATTTTTGAGGAAGATTAACATAGTGGGTATATCGGTAGATGTGTCCCATTTTTTCTCCCTTTGGTGACTCGAATCATTTAATAAGGGTGTCTGGCTTGGACAAGACATGCATGGGCAGTTCACAGACAGAAACGTGGAATCGTGATAACTACAAAACTACAAATCACTTACCTAACCTAAAGCTCATAAAGAACTGCCGAATATTACACCTGAACACACAATTGTTGGACAATTACATAAAGTGTAATAACACAAGTTGCTCAAATATTGTTATTATTATTTCAGATTTGACAGTTTCCCTATCACTGATCTCACACATCTTCAGGAAACGTAGACCCTGTTATTTGGATGTTTCATAATCTCCTTCTTTTAGATTCTTGCACTGCCGAGACATCGAAGCAGTCACAATACCAATAGCAACCCGGGGTCATTGAGCAATTTTTCTATAATTCAAGTGTTATCAATTATAAACATTAATATTCTTTAACGACTTCCTCTCCAACATGACCTTAGCTTTGAAAACTGACCCTGCATGGCGAGGGCTTTTAAGCATACAGTACAACCGACAGGGCTCTTGACAGCAGAAGGAGTGAAATTACTAGTTTTACTTGGGCAGTAGGCGGAGTGTTTATTTTTTCAAACTATTACTGAAAACGATTTCTGTAACCAAGAACGTAGAAAATATTAAGAAAATGAATTAAATAAAACCCTAAGGTGTGGCTGTTACAAGAAATTAAAACCAATCACATATATCAGAAATCTAGAAGGCTAAGCTCCCTCTTCTTCAAAGTCGTTATTTAGACTTTCCTTGGATCCAAGCGTGTCGCACAGCCGGCTATTAGAATAGAAACCTAATCATTAAAGCATGCTTTGGTTTGGTCGCTGCAGCCGCAGTCTTGCTGATGTCAATGGCATTTTATTAATAAGGGTCCCACGGGGAAAGCTTTGAGAACAGAATTGCGGTATTAACCAAATAAATACCACATTGGCCGCTAGATTGCAATTCAGTTGACAATGCTGTAAACATGGGGCATCAACATTAACTATTAGATTTAAAAAGTTACACCGTGCAGTCAGCAATCTGTACTGATAGAAGGTGGGGTGAGAGCCGGGGTGTGGAGGGCTAGGTGGATATCCATGCACACAAAAAATTTCAATAGTATCGCAGATCTCCCAAGTCAAAACCTTAAGTCTTTATATAAGACTTCCAGAACTCAAAGACTTCATAAATACAACACAACAACCATGTTTTTATATCACTGTAATTCTTCTTTTTTCTTGTGACATCTGCATTGTGCCCCTATTCATGGGGGAAATAAAGATCTATTAACTCCAAACAAGACAGATGTGTCGGTAGCTGAATTATTGCCATCGTCTACTAAACATAGAGATATTGGATTAGATCGGAATACATCAGTTTTACTTACTCAGTGTCACCAGGTAACAGCCCATTTTCAGGCACTGTCCTACCAGCCTGCTGGACAGTCGAGATCACCGGCTGATCCCTAACTGGCTCACCAAGCTGTAAGATCGATTGAGGTCTTTGCTTTTGCAGCAGTGAGCCGCGATATGATGTCATACTCCTGTATCCTGGCTCAGATTTGGCCACCTGAACTGTCAGAGGGTATGCAGTAGTCTCTTACACTGTGCTACTGGATCTGGATATATGGTGCTGTCTGCTAATTCCTGAGTTAAACCTTACTTGTTAAATAACCTTGCCTCAGGGACATAACACAGGTGAATGATGGTATCTGTTTTATAAAAGCCCCCCCCCCCCCCGAATTCTACTCCATGAAGGCCTCATAGGGAACTCAGTAGCTGTAAGTTCCCGACACATTCAGTCGAACGTTAAATCTCTTTAGCCCTCCTAAATTGGTTGAACTACCAAGGAATTATGTGATGTTTCTGAAAATGATCAACCTAGGACTAACAGGGTAGCTTGAGGTTACGTTACGAACAAACAACAAAACCGCCTTAAAATACAGTTACCAAACATGCATAGGAGGAACTCTTTTTAGAATATATATTTCTGACACATTTATCAGCATCAGAACAAAAAGTTGACATGAGGTTAATTTCTTTACAGATATGAAGATAAAGTTTGGCTACTCCTTTTCCATTCACACAGAGTTTGAGCCTTAAGTCACAACATGCATGCACCCTCTTTTTCTGCAACTACTGAAGTGTAAATTCTTTTACAAATGAGGCGTTTGTTAATTACTGTAAGTTCACATCACACGTCTTTGGCGCAGCACTAATGAGGTGGAAGATATTTTTTTTAGTTGTTTTCATTTTTTAATTACTGTTATTATTTATTTTTTTTAAACATTGTGTGAGCTGTGCTTTATAGTATATTTAGGAGGGGAGCCTTCTGCTAATTAATAATTCATGCACCAGTATTCCAAAGAGACGCTGATTAAAATGTATGTCTGTCTTCAAAAGGAATAATGTGTGAAAATGATTAGGAATTATAATTACATATATTGGGTGAGATCTGCCTGCCCTATATATATTTATATATATATATAATATAATATATATACACTACTGCCACTTTATTAGGTACACCTGTTCAATTGCTTGTTAGCATTAGAATGGGGAAGAAAGGGGATTTAAGTGACTTTGAACGTGGCATGGTTGATGGTCTGAGTATTTCAGAAACTGCTGATCTACTGGGATTTTCATGCACAACCATCTCTAGGGTTTACAGAGAATGGTCCGAAAAAGAGAAAATATCCAGTGAGCCGCAGAAAACGCCTTGTTGTTGTCAGAGGAGAATGGGCAGACTGGTTAGAGATGGCAGAAAGGCAACAGTAACTCAAATAACCAATTGTTACAACCGAGCTATGCAGAAAACCATCTCTGAACGCACAACACGTCGAACCTTGAAGCAGATGAGCTACAGCAGCAGAAGATCACACCGGGTGCCACTCCTGTCAGCTAAAGCTACAATTCGCACAGGCTCACCAAAATTGGACAATGGAAGACCGGAAGAACGTTGCCTGACAAAAGTATTAGGACACACCTCTTAGTTATTGAATTCAGGTGTATAAAATCAAGCACTTAGCTATGCAGTCTCCATTTACAAAAATTTGTAAATAAAAGCTTGTCTAATTTATAAGTGAATAGCAGAGAAGTAAGCATAATGAACAGGTCATTCGGTTTTCCTCTTGTTCGCTGCGTTCTCCATTTCATGTTGTGCAATGTCGGAGCCACAGGAGCGCCATTTAGTTACCTCCACTCCCGGCCCTATTACTCTCCTGCTGCCAATGTGCATGATTAGCACACCCCCTCATGTGGCTAAACCCCAACTGTAACAAAGCCATTTCCCCTGGAGACTGAGCCTGGAAAAACCCAGGCATGCTTATCATGAGGTAGAATGGCAGTTGCCCTGGGTCTATGGCAGCTCTCTCTAAACAGTCACCATAGCACTGTGAAGGCCTGTCCACCTGCAAGGATGGACCTTTTCTAGTGCTTCCTCCTTTGGGTCCTGTGTACCCTGTTGTAGAGCACTGGCGTATGATGGCAAATACCAGCACCCAGCAGCAGACACCACACAGACCACCATGGAAGTATTAGTGGAGAGGTCAACTAGTAGTTGCAAAAAACCTCCACATCTAATTGATAAACCTTCTCAATTCATTATGTTGGATTTGGATTTTTTTTAAAACAATTTGGTACAATATTCACATGATATGATTTGCTTTTTCTCGGACACTAAGTAGATTTCTGGGATTAGGAATTTTAATTTCATTGGAACAGATTTATGGTTTTAATCTGATATAAATAGACTATTCTGTCAGCAAAGGTCTGTGTGGTATGAAAGTTGAAGGTACATCATTTATTTTTATACCTGATCTGGATCAAAGCTAGTAGCTGAAATTATTGTAGTTTTTTATTAACCAATCCTGCAATCCATAAAGTTTTACTTTGGAACCTTCATGTTAAATGTGCTGAATTTACCATTTTGTAACTAAATACTGGAGCATCATCTCTAATACTGTTATCCCCAGAGCTCTTTCTATAAAGTATTCTTATATCATGTAACATTTTGAGGTTCGTTTAGGTTTAAGCACATTCCCTGTATCTGTTTCTTCTGGGGTCACTGTGATATGGTCATTTGCTGTTAGCTAAATACCTAAATACTCTTTATTTACTAATATGAACATAACAGCCCTTTTGCCTCACAATGTATGATCCCAATACACTGTCAGACAGAAGGATTTGTTATCATTCTTGTTCCGGAAATATAGTATCCATGGTTCAGCGATTGCTCCTTCCGTTGCTTGAATCCACTTTGATGCGCCTGAGCCTGCCTTGAATGAAAGCAGCGGAATTGTTTGTGAGGCTAATTAGCTTCACATGTGGATTCGTCTAAGACATTTATATCTCCATTTCATTCTAATGGTTCTTTAAGTGAGACGGAATTCGTTGCTGGCAATGTTGCCAGCTTTAGAGACAATGGCGTTTCTTTCTGAAGGAGACCAAATGCCAGCCAACCCAAGCTGTCCGTGCAACTGTGCCAACACTCTGCAAACGAGTATCAGTTGCCTGTATAGCAAAAAAAGAGAGGCTTTAACAGAGCTCTCTACAAATTTAAACCTCTTACATCTTGAACGTTTTATATGACTTACTCCATAAATGCTACAATCTTCTTCAGACTCTCTGGAAGACTTCTCTAGAACCAATACAGTGATATGCATTTTTGTGACTATATCCAGCAAAGTGTAAAGCATCTGTCAAGTGATTTCCATTGCTGATAATGTTAAGGCATAAATAAACACATTTTAGGGTCCTGTGCATTGGTGATGGCATACTATTACCCCCAACTATGGCCAACCTATTTAGTCTCCTAAAACTAACATCAACACCTTAGTCCTACTGTTCTATAATCATTTTCTACTAACCTGTATAAAAAAAACCCTACTTGCTATTTTTGAGCCATGCCTAACTTGGAATACCATGACATGTTTTTGTGTAATATTTATTTGTGCAATATACCGGTATATTTTAGCTTTCCCCTTAAAAAGGTAGATGTGGGTTACCCTTTGTACTTGAAAAGATAACAACTCCGCCTGACCGATAAGGCCCACTTAAGTAAAACGTACATTTGGTGTAGTTGGTCCACTGTAAAGAAGCTTGCTTTGCAATTCACATTTAGACTGTCTTTGTAGGTGGGATCAGTCAGATGTGCAAAAGGAGATATTTCATGGCACAAGTGAGAACAAAAGTATGAATAAACCATAGACGCTTAAATGCTCTTTCAAAATGTAAAAGGAAGCCCAGACATTGACTCCTTGCAAAACACTGCAAATGCCGCCTTCTTTCATGTAAAATAAATGCATAACCAATAACTGAATTAAAACATAAAATAAAAATTTAATGTTTTATGTTGGAATAAACTCAATAGTCTTCTTCAGGTATTTAAGACAATTCAATCGGTTTCTGTGATGGGAAGGTAGAAAAAACAAGCTACCTCTCGTTACAACGCATGCATTAAGAGAAATGCAAAACCATTCATATGGGGTTTTTGTTTTTTTATATGCATATGCTACATGTTTTTACAAATTTAAAGATTTTCATTATACCACCCTGTCATTTTCACACAACTTTTTTTCACTAATCATCATCTTGTGTCATTGGTAAGTGTCGATAATTGATAAGATAATTGGACAGCAAAACTTTAGTGATTTATTGAATTTCTTAAAGGGGTTACTTTTTTGTACATTGTAGTAAATAAATTGCATGACTTCCATACATCTCTATGGTTTATCCTTTAATATGGGAATCAAATATCAATGGTGACCTCTGTAATCTTCTTATACGGTAAAATCATCTATGATCTTCTGAAACATATTTTCAAATCATCCAGATTAACTAGAGTTTTATTGCTTGTGAGGACTAAGTATCATATAGTCCTAATTAATAGTAGATGGTATCAGCAGGGAACTTAACCTGTATTGTGTAGGGTACGTTCCTTGGATGGAGACCTCATCTTCTTGTCCTTATACATTTCATCCCTTTGCATTATCATTTACAGCAAAGCTACTATAAAAGCTATTTATAAACGTTAAAAAATAGACTAGCTCACCCAAGAGGAATCACTGCTTTCAAGTATTTTCAGTCGCTTGTGCCATTGCAGAGGAAACATCTTGTACCTCAAACTGAGGCCACCCATTCAGCGCACTTTGTGCAGTTGGGCAAAGGTCTCCACATCTTCTTCAGGGTATTAGTCTAATCCTGCAACTTCCTCTCCATGAAAGAATCAGTGGTTCCCATTTGGAATCTCTAAGGGGGTCTGCCCAAGTTTGAAGCTATGTCAACATGTGACCCTTATTGATCATTGTAGTTAATGGGGGATGCCAATTACATGTGTTGTGTGAGGTCTATGAATGCCAGAGGCTGTTGGTCCTCTTGTATAGTGGTGCCTTAGCCTTTGGAGCTAAACTGGCCTGGTAATTGGGACTATTTTTAAATGAGCTGCAATGGGAGCTTCTCCCAAACATGTGTGTTTTTGTTTTTATTGGTGTTACCTTACATAGTAATATCTAATCTGTTCCAGTTTGAGCATCTGTTGGCTTTGGTTGCACTTGAGAATTCTTTGTTATGAAAAGAGTGTTCTAGGCACCACACCAATGTCTAATGTGCGTTTTATGCAAGAAAGGAAATGCTGAATTCTTACAAATGCAGATCAGTGTTGTCATTAAACTTTCTAGTAATAGCATCACAAACAAATAGTTGGCAACTTCCTAATATAATGCAATCACACCCCAGTTTTTGGTGGGTATGAACCATTGGGATTTTCATGCTTCAGGATTATTAACTAAATGATGACTTCCCGTTTCAATGAGTTTTAGGTAGAAGGAAGACAAGGATCCTGCATAATGCATTGGTAAATTCATGAGTTGTCTTGAAAGTCATCTCTCCAGTTTAATTATAGATCATACAAGGCCATGTCAGCCCTTCTGCAGGAGAGAATTTCCAGGGTGGATCCTTTATAATGCATAGCTAATATTTTAACTCACAGAAGCTTTCTTGAAAACTCAAGTTTTTTTTAAGTAAGCTGGTACATTGATTTAACAATATTTACAAGCACACCAGAAATTATCTAGTTATTCTGCCTCTTAAACAACAGCTATTAATCGATAAAAAACATTTCTTGCCTCTGTTGCTCAGAAGTTGATGCATCCCAGCATTCTACATAATTTCTCTGCGGATAGATGCGCCTTTACAATTTCTTTAAATCTTTAACAACTGGTAAATAAGAGGAGGCCTACAGTGGCCAAACCATAAGACATATCACAGCAGGCAGGTTGACATTTTTCCAGACACGTATGTAGAGGCATTTACAGCCCAGAGTCCTGGCCATACATACACTTCTTGAGCAATTGACACCAGTGCTATAATACAGTTTCACTTTAACCAATTCACCAATTGAGATGTCATTGGATTGCTAACGTTGGATTTTCCATTGTAATATTTAATTTCACAGGTCCCGAGACTATAATGACTTAACTTGTCTGTTAAGTCTTTTTCTTGTCTTGAGTTACATTTAAAGCCCCTGGTTTGAGCCATCAGAATCAATTGAAATGTTATTGTGTTGGGACGCTATTCACAGCACTGTTTGGGCTGTTAAGTGCAGTAAGTGCTTTTTAGAGCGTTCTACCTGCGCTCCCCCCACGCTTAATCATACGTTAAATTTAGTTAGATCCATATCTCACTTAGAATACAATGTGGGTTATTCCAGTATTCAGTATATATGTAGTTTAAGCTTCAGGTGCAATATTACAGGGTAAACCTTGTGAGTGTCAGCTAGGTGACATAACATTTTTTGCATACCTCGCTGGTTGTCAATGGGTTAAACCATCCTCCATAAGCAGTGTAAGAATATGACATATTAGGAGGAGCTGTCCCTTCCGCATCTTTTATTTTAATATTTGTAAGGGGGGGGGGCAGCATTAGCCTAGGGATCAGATGCTTTACAGAGTGGAAAATATTGCTTTATAATAAAAGGAGGATATTGAATAAAGCCAACTTTAATACCCTGCCTAACAGAACACCCCGATGAATGTAATTGCATTTTTAAGCATACTGATTAAATTTTTTGATCCAGTATTGCATTTGTTTTGCATGTGAATTCTTTTATGAAATTATATAATATATATATAAATATATATCTAAAAAAAGGGAAAATGTCTGGAGATTAAAGGATTAGTTGGTTCTTAAGAAAGGATGGCAGCTGCTAAAGTATCCAAATCTTAACTTCACTTTGGAGAGTACCCTTATACCACCCTTGGTGAGGAAAAGACGCTCAAAGTGGTATTTAGTTTGCTGGAAAGCATACATCTTTTGCATATTAACTTTTTTTTTATCCCAGTTTTCAAAATGGAAAAGGAATATCACATTATATTAAAATATGCAAATTATGGTTGTAAGTTTTTTTTGATTTGCAACTATTTAAAATTCAGAATCTAATTTTTGCTAACATGTATTTTAATTCAATTTTGAATCTCTTTTCATTGACCTTTGTTAATGTAGTGTAGTCGGTATCCAGAGTCTTAAAACATAAATGAGATAGAGAACTTGAAAAACTACGAACCGGCAAAAGTTAGCTTCTCCTATGGTAACTCCGTACCACTAAAGAGTTAAATCTCTGCACACCAGGCATTCTACTTAGACGGCAAAGGCATGTTCCCTTAGTACAGACATGTCCAAACTTTTTTCGGAGAGTGCCAGATTTGATGAAGTAAACATGTGCGAGGGCTGACCATTTTGCCTGACATTCTTTGAACCATTAAAATTAAATGCAAGTTAACTATTTCATGCGAAGTTTATTGAAAACGCCATACTTTTCATTTTGTGACTTGGATGACAAATCTAAACAGGTGTTAAATCACTCTGCCTTTAATATCAAAAAAAAACAGGAAGCTGAAATATGTCAGGAACATTGTAAAGTACATTACAAAAAGTAATAAAGGTTGTCTGTCAACTTTTAAGTTAAAAAAATGTGAACAGGAACATAACACCAAGTATACATGTGTTCAAATATATTTATAACTCATTTAGACCAACTGACATTAACTGAGATTTTACAATGTATTCATCTCAATCGAAAAAAATCTTTCCTGCACTAATGTAAGATCTGGACTGCAGCACATAGTCTAGGTCATCAGATAATGGAATTATAGCACAGTCATGTGCTACAATCCATCTGTTATTATATGCATTTGTACAATTTCCTTATGTTTTGTCTCTGAGTGAGGCTGGATACGTGTTTAACTAAAATGGTGTGAGTACCTGTGAGAGAAGGAACTCTTGGTCCTCTGGCCGCAAAGCTAAGATAACCAAAAGTGTTGCATTTGCCTTGGAGCCCCTGGACTAAGGCCAAGTTCTGCATGTGTGTCACCAAATATGTGACGCTCAGGTGATACAGTTGACCTTTTCTTTAATAAACAAAACATTATGCACCCTTCCAAACACTTTTCATGTTTTCTGTCACTAGCCCCGACCTTTTCGCCGGACAGCAGTGCAGATAATTGTTATGATGTCGTTTTTTATTATGGCTCTGTTAGGATTTTTTTTTTGTCTTGAGTTACATTTAGAGCCCCTGGTTTGATCCACCAAAATCGATTGAAATGTGATTGTGTTGGGACACTATTCACAGCACTGTTTGGGGCTGTTAAGTGCAGTAAGTGCTTTTTTTTAAACCCTTCTACCTGCGCCCCCCACACATAATCATACATTATATAGAGAGTAATGTGTAGCATGTATTCACAACAAAGCTTTTTTCTTATGGAGTCACTAAGTTAGGACAGCGGGTATAATATTTGTTACCCCTTTTTCCCATATTATATATATATTTTTATAGGGGGATGACATATATTTTAAGGAATAGGACTAAGAAAATATATGCAAAACAACATGATATCTTTTAGAAGCATGAAGAAGCTCTCTTGTGAAACCTTTTCAAAAATGATAGAAGGCATTGTGTACCAGCGGTGGCTACCTCGTCTAAATCTGGTGACTTTATGGAAATCAATAAATGGAAAAAGTTGACGAAATGCACATTTTTTCCTACTGTTAGAGCGAAGCAGGAAACTTATCTGTTACTTCTTACATTATGAAGAGCTCTGCTAATTCATCAAAGAAAAGCATAGAAAGGTATAAAAGTTGTGTCACGCTTTATTGAAGGTGCCATTGCATCTTTATGGTTTCTTTATTTGTTTCATCTGTTAATTTAAAGCAGCTAGCACTATGAAAAAGGCTAAGTCCCCATAAAATAACATAGCCATTTAATAGACCTGTTACTCATTATTGTAACTGTTGAGTGTTAAATGGCCTACTCGTTTTTATAGCAATATAAGGCTTATAGGTTTCTGCTCCACAAGAAGAATGGATATTGCCAGGTTGATCCTTTCTATTGGGCCAACATAGAAAAAGTACATTATCTTAAATAGTGCAATATTAAAGAGGTTTGAATAAAAAATGTTTGGTCTTGTGGTTTTCATCAATTTTACTTCATCACCATAGCCTTAAACTATGCGTGTGGTAAGAATATGGCTATCCTGAATCTAGGATAAGGGTAATGATCAATTAAGTTTGGATTACAGTAGGAAAAATCAGCAGACTAGACTAATGGTTCTTACCTGACATCAAAGTCTGTGTTTAAACGTAGGGTAATACATATATTTGTCGTGTGTAGCTCTGTGCAGTGAAGCCTTTTCACCCTTATAAGTTCCCACTCACTCTAGGGTGAATAAAATAAGGAAATTTCCCTAGCGTTGGAAGGACATAGAGAACAGAACCGCCTAGCCTATAACTGTTATGGAGTCATGTCTCCAGATCATTGCTCTCCTTCAACAGGACACCGTGCACTATGCTACGTGATGAAGGGTAATTGGAAGTTCCCTCTTGTGGATGGTTGAGCATGAAGTTTGGCCAAGTATCTTTCCTGTTTTGTGCCGCTTAGCGTTCATAGAGTTATATTAATTAAAGGGATCTGTCCATCATGCAGCAGGATAATATTACATTGCTACTTCTGTTGGCGGTAAAAATTGGTGGATCTTTATAACATTGGTTGTACGACAGCCCTTCTGTTTATGTTTTTGGCAGCCTTTTGAAGAACATTAAAGCGACTGTCATATCTTCTGTCTGTTTAGCTAGTCCAAAGTCTCATTGCTATAATACTTTCTACCAAGACCTGATTCATACACAGCCACATTTTTGTTCTTACTGCTGGTCAGAGCTGAGACCTTGGGATGATTTATGAAGCAATTTAATACTCATGATCTCAACATCTAAAGAATAAATGCTATCATTTGCTAACCCTAATGACCTGAACCTTCCACGGAAAGATGAGAACATTACCATACTACAGAGTGCGTTTTACTGAGTCTTGAGACGCCTTAGATGCCAAGTAGCTGTGGTTCTCAAAACGTTGATGCTGGCAATTTACATTTTCAATGTTTTGTCTCATCCTTACTTGCTCCAAAACACGTTGTATGCTCATTTACCTGGTTCTGACATTCTTCATAAATTAATGAATCCTAATTTACGTAAGGAATTTTAGAGACAACACATCGAGAGCGTAAATAGATGTAGGACCTTGTGTTCCCTCAAAATACAGTCCAGAGCTTGTGCCTCATAAGCTTTGAAGAAATTTACTGAAATACCTGGACAACCTAGGAGATTAAACCACTTGGGAACTTACAGTCGCAAATGCTTAACATTGTCAAAATAAATCAGTATTTTCCACATATGTGGCCCAAATCTTAATATCTTGCCTTTGGGATCCGTATTGATAAAACCAGAAAGCGTTTTCTCCGGACCCTAATTGATTTCTCTGCAACAGCACATATACTGTCAATCTATTAGCCGGCAAAGAGGTTAAACTTTCCAGATGCCTATTAACCCCTTTTGCGTCTGGGGTGGTATGCTAAGAATACAGATCGCGCAGAC
>VKOC01017954.1:0-29507 GCA_009364415.1 Spea multiplicata
TATGTGTGTGGATTGGTATATGTGTGGATTGGTAAGTGTGTGAGAGTGATGGGTGTTATGCTGTACCATTTCCAATGTCTTTTCATGATCTAATTATGCTCTAAAAGTACATCATAACTCCCATCACTCTATACTGTTCCATACAGTGGCAGAGCTGGGAGGCAGAGGCCTTGCACCCCCACCGCAGGACTCCTGAAAGAAAGGTAAGTGAACTTCAAAGAGGGAGAGGGTAGATAGTTAGGAGGGGGTAGATAGGGATAAGGGAGTGAGAAGGGGTAGATAGGGCAATCATACTCCTATCATGCCAAGTCTGCGAGTACATCCTGGAATCTGGATATGCCTGGGCATGATAGGAATGTGATTGCTGTGCCGGCGCTCAGCTGTGAAGCGCGCACCACGGGAAGACGGACGCCTCCCGCTCCCACTGCAGGACTCAACAAGGTAAGTAAGGGGAAGGGGCAGAGGGGGATCAGTGAGAAGAGGGGGGCAGTGAGAAGGGGCAGAGGTGGTAGATAGTGATACAGGGGGATAGATAGTGAGAAAGGGGAGTTTTGTTACAAGTTTTTATTCCTTTTTTGGGATGGGGGGGCGCCAGAGGAGTAGTCCGCACAGGGCGCCAGAACACCTAAGGCCGGCTCTGTGTCACCTTCACAGGAATATGCAATGGCTCGTTATTTCCAAACATTTCCCCATATTGAAGACATACATTTTATAACGATTTATCTGAAAATCTGTACCATGCCTCACTTCTAGCCATACATAAGTAATCTTTAGCTTTGTATAGCAGTATTATAATTTTTTTCATTCTCTCAAAATAACGGTTCAGAAACAATTACTTTGAGTAATAGCCTGTCATAAATTACTAACAACGTCAATGAAATTGGCTTTTAACAAGTCAACATGACTCTGCAAATTGTATTTTTTATGATAAAAGTTCATGGACTGTGTTGGATTTGTGATTTAACCTTCCATATAGATGTGTGTACAATAGAAATTAGAAATCCTGTTTGGAGGTCCCATAGCAAATATCACAAGGATATCCTATTTTAACTTGGGAAGATTGGATATTTTAGATGCTCACAACATATACCATATTTGCTCGAATATAAGACAAGGTTTTTTCAGAGCAAATGTTCTGAGAAATACCCCGTGTCTTATATTCAAGGTCATCTTATAATCAGACCTGAATAGAGGGGACCTGGATCCTTCTCTCTGGCAGCGGGTGGATGTCTGCGTGATGCAGACAATCCCCGCTGCTGCCCAACACTTCCCCTAGGACTTCTATGACGAAGCACCAGCGTGACATGACCTTCTTGTGCTCCACCAGAGAAGCCTAGGTGGAAGTACCGGGCTGTAGCGGAGGTTGTCTTATAATCGGGGTCATCTTATAATCAACCAAATACGGTAAAATGGTATTTTGGTAACCAATTACTTATGGACAACTTCTCCATACTATCTGACCAGAAGGGTTTGCATTATTGTTCTTATATGTACAATAGCAGAGAAAGGTTTAACGTTGCAGTCGTGCTCTATGGATACTAAGATACCTTCCATCGAAAAAGGTTCTGTATCATAAGAATTCGAGATTTTTCTTCTTACCAGAGGAAACATTTTCACCCAATGCAAAGATCAATGGCCCAAATGGAAGTGCCTATTCATAACTAAACAGAACTGGACTTGCCTGCCCTTGGCGCTAGTGATGGATAATACTGAATATAAAGGCGCAACAAACAATAACTTACATCAGTGTAGAAATTACTACATGATCAAAAATATACCTGTTATATTAAAAGGCAATACAGAACAAAAATATGCATTTTCACTGTAAATTGCTACAGGACTAAAGATGTAGAAGTTAAATGCATATTGTTTAGGCAATGTCTAATTACGATGATTTGGTCTCTAGGGGATTATATATTTAATGAATATCAATGTTATGAATGTTTGTCAATTAAGCGACCACATCCTGATATAAATTCCTCTACCAGGATAGTATTGATAATGTGTTTTATACATCACAAGAAGAGTTATTTTATGAGACACAGTTAAAATATAACGTCACACTCTTATCAAATCACTTGTATTGATTGTAGTTTCAAAGGTCAGAGCATGCAACATCTTATTGTATATTAAATAGTTAATGCGGGTTAATCATTACTTATGCACAATACAACTTCAATGGGAACATACAAAATTCCAATTAGTTCAAGAAAACACATTGCTTTGTGGTACCTGGTTTAGAAACTATCACAGGATATCTATGCTTGGGATGTGATAAAAGGTAAGATTTAAAAATAATTACATCTGAGGTTTATTTTCACTCTAGGAAAAATGTATAAATTAACCAGAAACACAATGCTATTAGTGAAATAAAAAAAAAACAAATATATGTATATATATAAATATATATATGGTATATATATATGCTATATATATATATATATATATATATATATATTGTATTTTATTAGTATTGATCCCCTATTACACCTCTTATCTTATTTATCCATAAAATGGTTTCTTATATAGAACTACAATAGCCAGTGATAGAATTTCTGCAGCACTTAGTTAAGTTGGACTGATTGGGGTTGCTTAAAGATACTCTTCCACATAGACAATGCATTAAATTAGCTTCCTAACATGGGAAGCTAAAAAACTAGCAGATCTGCCATTTATTTCAACAAAAATGATAAATAAGCTTCTCAGACTCTATGGCAACTAACAGTACCCACATATGTGCCATATGCGAAGAATTCCCTAAAAAAATATTAATGATGCAAAATTAACGGAAGCTAAAGAATTGTTACTCAGGAAGGTTTGGGCATTTAACAATAGTAGATATGTGTTTTTGAACATAAATGAGATAAAAGTGTTTGCCTTAGACTAAATATTAAGCACACTCCCTAGGGAAGTAAGCAATTAAACCTTAGCATTTGAGCTGTAATTATTGTATTTATTGAAACTTCTAATTACAAAAAAGTTTCTATGGCAATTAGGAATCAGTTTCGTTTTTATGACAACTAGGTATACCTGGCAACATTATGAATAAAAGAAAATTAAAATATCATCAAATAAATTTTTTTAAAAAGTGTTACATTTAGAAAAGTAGAGGAACCTTTAACAGGTTCCACTCCGTTATATGAACCTTGCTACGGTACCTTATTGATACTAAGGTTTACTTGCAGATTAAGATAAGAAGCTCAGTGATTTTGTGATGTTGCAATTGGACATTGAACAGTAGTTATTCTAATCAGTTTCAAATAAAGTATGAAGAAATTGACAAGAATATGATAAAGTAATACATTATGTTCTTTAAATGCACTTACACACATATAGATAACTTCACGGCCCTTTCACCAATGCATGTTTACCGAAAAAATCCAAACATTGGAGTTTTTTATTTTACTTCAGTAATTGATCAAAATAGGCCTATATTGATGCCATGGCTGAACCAGTGGAGAATAAGTATTTGGTGGCACGACCCATATATTCAGAAGATTCCTTTGGTGCTGACCATGAAATAGTGGACAGGCGTCATACAACTGTATTGGATCACCTAAAGCAGATATGTGGGTGAGTAGAAAATTAAAGCTGCTTAACCCCTTAAGGACCGGGCTGTTTTTTTCTGTACCATTTTGTATCATTCATGCGGTGCTCGTGTTTAGCTGTTATTATTATTATTTATTGTTTTATATAGCGCCATCAAATTCCGTAGCGCTGTTAGTTTCTTCTCTCTCGTTTAGTGAACCCACACGTTATGTATTTTTTTCCAGGACATAAGGGTTTTCTTAAGATACCATTTTTTCATCACCATCTGATTTCCTATAAAAAAAAATGGAAAAAATTGACAAATCACTTTTCCTCACTTTTATTTGAAAAATCTTTTACGCATCTACAAAAGCTAATGATAAATCCTGCTAACTAGATTGTACTATTTTTCCCGAGTTTAGAAATACTCAATTGTGAGTTTTTATTTTATTTTTTTGCTAGTATGTTAACTCTTTCTGTGCCAGGATTTTTGGGAAGTACAGCACTAATTTTAGCAGTTGCTCATAAAACTAAACGTTTTCTTTTCTCTATTTTTGGACTTTTTAACATTTTGTTGGAACTGGATGGTTTCCCTGATGGTGAGATCACTGCATTATTGGTTTTAAATGTTACCACATTTTTATTTATTTTTCTGCTGGGCTCTATTGACTTGCTTGGTAGAATGCAATACTTGTATTCAACCTGCAGTGGAAGCCCAGAGTTCTCAGGAGGGTCTGGGCCTTTACATGTTGCGAAAGGCAAAATCTCTTTTAAATCAAGATCAGCTGACATATTGTATATGTAGATGTTGATGCCTCGTGGAGGGGCCACACAGGGCCCCTTCTTCAGATTTTGGTGTTGCTGAATGTCTTAACATCGACAGTGAAGTTTATTTAACGCCAGGCAAGTCATCAGTCCTTAACTGACTGTTTTTCCGTGACATGTCTGGCACTTCGTTGGTTGTTAAGGGTGTAGCTTATTTATACTATAACTATAATTCAAAGGAATGATTTTGTGTAATCATAGTGTAATTACATACATTTTATCTATCATTTATTTTATGCCCGTAAAACTATTAAAACACTAATGTAGAAATGCAGATATGGGCTATCTAGACTTTTGCAAAATGTTAATGGTGTTCTATGCAAAGACCTAGTCCATGTGTAACAAAGGTTAGGGCTGGTTGCCAATTGAGAATATATCACTGATACATATATACCAATGATATGCATCAAATATTTACACTTATCTGAGTATATTTAAATTAATGTCGCTTTAGAGCCAATCCCATTTAGTTCAGTTTAACTGATATCACATAGGAACTTGCAAGGGAAAGACAGCTTTGTTGTACTTGGTGTAAAGATCTACCACCATGGGATACCTTGTGGGTGAAATTAAAATTTATATACTTGAAAAACACTGGAATAAAAAGTGAGTGTTACGTACCTGGCTGCCTCCGGGTCCGCGGATCTTCAGCCGCTGCGGAGAGGAAGGAGACCGCCGGCTTCACCGCAGCGGCATCAGCCGCCATGGAGGAGGGGGCGACCTCCCGCCTTGCCGCAACGACCACAGCCGCCGCGGAGAAGGGGGAGACCCCCCGCCCTGCCACAGCAGCTTCAGCCGCCGCGGAGGAGAGGAAGACCTCCCTCCTCCGCAAGACAGCTTCTGCCGCCACGAGGACGGGGAAGACCCCGCAGCTCCACACGGCGGCCGCCGTCTACCGGAACCCGGTCCGGACCTGCTGCGTGTACACACTCTGCTTGCCACCTAGTGGGCCAGCCGGTACTACCGGTCTTTTTAAGAATTTGAGACCTCGCCAATCCCAAGATGGCCGCTGACCGGAAGTGACGTAACGGCATTTTGAAATTATGGCGGGAAAACACTAATTGATGTCTAGACTTCCTCTTCCTATTTAAGAGCCTCAGAAACCTTCCAGCTTTGCCTTCTGATGGTTGTACCTATCTTGTATAGTGTCATCTCAGTACGCGTTCCTGTTGATTTCCCGTTACCGACCCGGCTTGTTCCTGATACTGATTCCTGGCGTTTGACTCTGGCTACCCTCACGACTATCCTGACTTCTGGCTTCCTGACCTCGGCTTACCCTGCTACGATCCTGACCTCGGCTTGCTCATTGGCTATTCTATACTGGACTCTGGTGTTCTGTCTATTGGACTTGCACACGCTGCTCTACCTGATTACAGGTTCTACCTGACGCTGTGCGTGACAGTAATATAATATGTGGCTGGCACTGTGTGGTAAAGAGTTAAAGAATGGGTACTCACATTTTTTTCGGGGACTTTAGCAATTAGTCCCACAATACTTGCATGGGCGATAAAATCCTCACCTGGGGATATCTTTAAAGAATGTTTTTGTAAAAAAAAACTTATTTATTTTCAGCTTTCTGGTTAAAAAACCATTAAAAGGTCAGTAAAAATATATAAAATTAGCACAGTGCTTCAAAACAAGTTCTATTGCAGGTTTAAATGATCTGGTAAGCTACTTGCCACTTTAGCTAAAAGCAGACAGGGGGAACACTACATTAGCCGTATGCATTTCCGTGGGATATGCACTGCCCTGGGGGAAGAGCTTTCAAAACCACTTTCAGGTGCTGTTAAGGGGTTCCCCGGATGACAGAATAGAAAGGGTAGCTTTGTTGCAGTCAAATTGCCTAAGTTGAGAAATACTCACAGAGAAATGCTGAATGCCCTAACAGAGGACAGTTAAATCAGAAATGCCATTAAACAGCTGATAAATGGGAAAACACCAGGTCCGGATGGATTTCCATGAGAATTTTATAAAATACTACTGTTTAGGGAGTTAGTTGTGAACCCCAATAGAAATGTAATAAATTGGTAAATACCTAACAATCAGCAATCCCTATATCAGTACTGACATTGGAGGCACACAATTCTCAGAGGCACAGGCCACATTCCATCTGTGTGCCAATTTCCTAAGAGCTACTGTATAGGAGTTTACCAAGGGAGTTCAGCAAGGAGGGCAATAAGGAAGTTGGACGCACCCTGCAATCAATATTCCACTGAACTGTCATCAAGTGCTGCCTACTGCTTATTGTGTTTGCTCCACCACCATTCCATTTCTATCACGGAAGCCTTCCTGCCATGGGCTCCTGGAGGGGCCTGAGGGCCAGCCTCCTTCCTACAGACTATGGGCCCTGAAAGGGTTATGTTTTTGGAGAAGTGGGTACAGGGGCAGTCCATTAGGACTACTTCTTCCCCCTGGTACGGAGTGCCACGTTTCCCGAGTACAAGAGACTCTCAAGACTGTGGAGCTCAAACACAGATTTGGGGTTCATGCATTTTAGGAGGGGGTTAATGTATGATGTTACTCTCCATTGGGTCAAGACTTACAGGACAGATACCTCTATGGGCTCCTTGATCTGATATCCAGCAGGTTTCAGCCAGAAGTCACGGAGCTGCCGTGTTTACCATCGTCCCCACAGACTACAATAGTGACCCCCTACTGGGCTGATGTTTACTGAGTGCAAATACTGAGCAGTGTGCAAGGGAGGACCTGATGGAGAACTTTGTATGGTTTGCCATATCTATTGTATGTAATTACCCTTGCAGTGTTTAAATACTGGTGTGTTTCCAAATTAACTCTCCCCCTTCTCTCTACAATGCTGGTTCTGTCTGGCGCTGAAGGGGTTATTCGCTGGTGTCCAGGCAGGATGAAGCAATGTTTGGCGGGGGTACCCAGTCCCAACCTATTTGCTCCCTCTTTTCTCTCCTATCTCTAACATGTTGTGCCCTAACAGCACTACCCCTCTCTCTATAACTCCACCCTCACATCTGTTCTTGAGGATGTAGCCCTAGTTAATACTCGCTCTTCATGACATCCACGTTTTCAACTCTGGCACACGACTGTAACCCAACACCTTCAACGTTGTTCCCGCACTCCACGTAGTTGGCGGAAGTCTCATTCCATGACTTTCTGCGCTATAAATTAATGCTACGTTCCTACTACTTTGCTCTCAATCTTGCTAAAGGAACCTACTTCACCTCCCTCATCTCGTCTGTCTCATAACCCTAAACTCTTTAGTACTTTCGATTCCATTCTTAGACCTATCCCAACTACCCCTTCTGATAACCGTAATGCCTCTGACTTTGCCACATACTGCAATAATAAAATCGAAACTATCAGCTATGAATTATCTGCACAGTCCCTATCCTGCCCTCAACCTGCCTCTGACTATGTGCCCTCCTACCCACTGATCTTTTTCTTCCTTCACTACTTTAAACCAATTCTCTGTTTTCACTGAAGAGGAGGTACATGCTTTTCTTCTTCCTTCTTGTCCAACCACATGTCCACTTGACCTGATTCTTCCCAACCTTTTTCATCCACTCTTGTCCCTACTCTGATTCGCATATTCAACCTCTCTCTCTCTACTGGATCTGTCTCATCTTCCTTGAAGCATGCTGCCATTACTCCAATCTTGAATAAACCCTCCCTGGACCTGACTGAAATGTCCAGTTGCAGTGCAATATCTCTACTTCCTCTCGCCTCCAAGCTTCTTGAAAGAATTGCTTGTACCCGATTAACTAAATTTCTTGATTCCAACTCCTTACTTGACCCTCTTCAATCTGGGTTTTGCCCTCCACACTCTACTGAAACTGCCCTGACTAAAGTTACTAATGACAGTTCAGGTAAGGGAGTGGGGGAGGTTGTACGAGCAAGTATGTGTAATTAAGGGAGTATCTGTAATGAGTATCAATGAGTATCAATGAGTATCTGTAAATGAATGAGTATATGAGTGTGTGTGTGTGGGGGGGGTATAGGGAGCCTGTAATCACACTCCTATCATGCCCGGGTTCTAGCATGTGCTGCCTGGGCATGATAGGTGTGTGATTACATCACATATATATATATTGTTATTGAAATCACACACTAACTGTAGAACTACTATGTTTTAAAAAACATGGAAAAACCAAACATATTTAAAATTTTAAGGCAAGACAGGAGGCTTCCTATTTTGCATATCTTCCTTTACTCTCACCGACAGCAGCAAAGAGTTAACATAACACTGGTAACAACCAATTAAAAAAACAAGGTATAGCAGCACATAAACCCTCAGACATCCCTAATCTTCCTCTTTCTTTGATGCTGACCGTAGCTGCAAGTCAGATCATATTTCTGCTTGCTGCTTTGTATTCATTGTCTATTTATAGATATATAGATATATATATATTTATATAGATTTGCTTATTATACATATTTTGGTGCTTATTTTTCTTTCTTTTATTATATTTTATATATAGTTAATTTATAGTTATATTATATTAATTTATGATTCTTTGTATGTCTTTGGTGTAAGGCTGTTGGCTTTGATTTGGTTCTTGGACCCTTGGCTCGTTTCTCCCAGTGTCTTAAATGTTTTCCGCTTTTCTGAGAGTGGTAGTTCTTTTACCTATGCCGCCTGTGCTCTCTTTCTCCGGCGGCCATCTTGGTTTCTATATTTCATTACTTTTTGACATACTGCAATTTATACACTGAGAATTGTGTGCTGCAGGTTTAATCTTGTCTTGATTGAGGTGAGCCCTCTATATTCCCTGTGCCCATGGTGTTTGTCTATTTGGAGGTGAGCCCTCCATTTTGCCTATATCCAGGGTGAGCCCCTGTGTGCTCTGGATGAGTCAGAGGCTTCTGTTTACCTGGCTTTGTCCAGGACCATGGACTCACGCTTCCTCCGTGAGTGTCTGGTGGATGAGCCCCACCATGCCGAACCTCATTACTCGATGGAAGCATCTATCACCCCACATTCGGCTTCTACCTCGACAGACCTCCCAGTCCTTGACCCAACCAGCTCCTCTTTATTTGACCCCACCACCATGCGCCATCCCAGGGTCACTGAGTGGGCTCAACCAGAGAATATTGCGCTATACTTACACAAGTGGCTGCGCAGGCCCCTTCCTAAGGAGGCGCGCAATAAGCTTCGGGCTGAGTGTCCCCACCCCTCGCTCCTGCACAAGATGGCTGTTACCCTGGAGTTCGACCCTAATGTAACTCCTCTTTCTTTGAATCAGAGAGATCCTAGGAAGGGTCTGGAACAGGGTCTCAAGTCCGCTCAGGATAAGATCCTGGATTTAGTGGGGCCGGAAACTCAAATCCTCTCCCTGGCTGGCTGAGTGTTCCTGCAGGCCACTCCCTTGGATCCTAAACTTATCCGGGAGTTGACCTTACGTGTGGTCTGCCTACTAGGCAATGACAATGTAGCTGTGGCCACAGAACGGCATAAGGTGGCCCTCCTACGGATGGAACCCCATCTGGCAGAGCTGGGTTCAAGTAATCTGTGTGACAGCTTACAGTCTGCTGTTTGGGGATGCTTTTGTGAAGGAGCTTGACAGGCTCCTTGGAATGACCTCATGGAACAACGGGAAGCTCTCCATGAGGAAGGTGTTCCAGACTGGCCCTCGTTTTTCCAGCAGGGCTGGACGACCGATGGGCCGGGTTGCCAGCCGCTCATCCTATCAAGGCCGGCCTATCGCGGTTCTTTCCAGCACCGCTCTTTCACACCTAGAGGAGGAAGTAGAGGCAGAGGTTCCACCAGTTTCCCCAGGGGTTGCTCTGGATTTGGTAAGTCCAGATGCTTCTTGTCTTTTTTTCCCCTCCACAGGTTGCGGGCAGGATCTTGCATTTTTTCCACAACTGGGTTTGGATTACTTCAGAACCCTGGATCCTCCAGACGGTGCGCGGGTAAAGGATCGATTTTGTCTCCCCGCCACACCAGGTCCACGTTGCGGCTAGTTTCACCCGTCATCAACCTGCCGGCTCGCTTTTGTGGTTTATCGCCATTTCAAAATGGAGGGTGTCCATCTTCTGTGGGACCTTATGTCAGAGGGAGATTGGTTCAACAGGTTGGACCTCAAGGACGTTTTCTTCAATTCCGCTGGGGCAGGCAAGTATAGAAATTCAATTTGCTCCCATTTGGTCTCAGTTCCGCCCACTGGTGCTTCACGAAGCTCCTAAAGCCGGTGATGGCTGTCTTTTGATCTCGAGCTATCCGATGTATTGTTTATCTCAGCGATCCTTATTTTTTCCAGCTGTCGGGAAACCCTTTGGGGTCAGATGGATTTCATGGTTCAGACACTTCATCAATTGTGTTTCGTAGTCAACACACTCAAATCCAAGCTAAACCCCAGCCAACGCATTCTGTTCTTGGGTTTTGAAATCGACTCCAGGGCGGCGATGTTGCGGCTTCCAAGGACAAAGATTGTTGCCATCCGGAAGGAGATCCACGTCCTGCTCAGGAAGGACTCCTGCTCTCTTGTCACTAACGGCTGGTCAGGAGGTGAATCCACGCTGCAGTACTCGGGAAGGCGCCCCCTATCGGTGATGAGAGGCAACGCAAGGCAGACTCCAGGTAGAAGAAATGGCAACCAGGGGTCCCAAATAATGCGGGAACACGGTAACAAATACAAGGGTCAGGCAAACGGATAGTCGGGGTCACGAGCAGAGGTCAGGGCAGGCGGCAACCAACGTGTAGTCAGGAGCAAGCAGAGTTCAGATAACCAATAAACGAAATACAATATAGAATGCAAGTGAAGGCAAACAAGGCACTATCACAGGCAAGGGATAGCTGCAAACTGAGGGTTTACATATCCCTCTACTCCTAGATCCTCCTACCCACCTAATTAAGGGGAGGAGGAAAAAAGATAAATGTCCCTTTAAGACGCGGCATGAATATTCATGAGAACGGCTCTCACGACGTTGAGGCACGTGTCCTGGGGGGACCTTGCTGGGGCAAGTTTCTAGAGGCAGGACGGACCTCCCGCGAGCGGGATGAGCAGGGGGCTGCCCGCGCGAGTTGCGTCTCGGCTCCCCTGCTCGAGGACACAACGGATCTGCCGACAAGGTAACATCTCTCCGCTTACTCGCACGTGTGGTGGTCTCCTTGCGTTTTCCATTCAGGCGATCTTCCCGGGTCCTCTACACTACCGTGTGCTTCACCGCCTAAAGGCTCGACATCTACGCAGGTTGCCATCGTACAATCAGCCGGTCTGCCTTACCCCAGAAGTAAGCTGCGAACAGGCGTGCAATCTTTGGTTCCCAACCAGATTTTGTCCTGGAGTCCGATGCCAGCATGCTGGGCTGGGGAGCAGCTTCCCTCATGGAGGGATGTACAATGTCTTGGCGGTGCGGTACATCAGTCGCTTGGGAGGCATTCGCTCTCAACTCCTCACAGAACTGACAAAGAACATTTTCAAGTTCTGTCTGGATCGCAACATCACCCTGCAGCCAAGGGTAATTTACTACCTTCGGCGAGCCGAAGGGTCCCTGGTTCTGGTAACTCCGCTCTCAGCATGCACAGCCATGGTTCCCGGCGCTGCCCTTCCTTCTTTTCCGTCTATGATTTCGGACCCAGACAAGCAGGCTCATCCCCACATATTGGAGGGTCGATTGTCGCTGGTGTCTTGGACAATTTCGGGGACGGGTTTATCAGAGACCGCTCAGTCCTTGCTCAGGGAGTCCTGGGCTCCAGGCACCAGGAAGTCTTACCAGTCAGCTTGGAGAAGCTGGTCTGCTTGGTGTGTGGGACAACAAGTGGATCCCCATTCGCCCCCTGTAGCGCTCATCCTCAGTTTTGTGGCCGATCTTTTTAGTAAGGGTAAGTTGTATCAAACCATGAAAGTTTTTTGTTGGGCAATCTCTTTTGGCCATGAAGGTTGCACAGGTGGGTCGTTGCAGAGAGAGCTCCCTTGGTTGTCGGTTGTTGAAGGGCATCTGCCTGTCTCATCCTCCGGCTACTCGCTATGATTCCTTGTGGGATGTCACAGTGGTTTTGGACTTCCTCCAGGCTTGGCCAGACAACAAGTCTTTGTCTTTAAAACAGCTGTCGGCTAAACTTTCGCCGATGTTATGCCTTTTATCGTTTTACAGAGTCTCTGATGTGAGGGCTTCCGATGCTCATGCTATTTCTTTTTCCCCAGAGGGGATTCTTTTCCGTGTCCAGAGGAGGACTAAGTCCCTAGTTCTACTCTGTTTCAGAGTAGACAAATATAGTAAATATTGGAAAAATCATTAAATGTGATAATATATTGGGGCGCAAGTACATGTGGAAAAAACAACAATAATAGTGCAGTAAAAAATGTATACACTTAATAGTGTAGGTGTGCAGTGCACTCACAAGTGTAGCAGTATGGGAAGCTCATCAAGAAAGACCAAAGGGCTTTGAATTCTTCTTGTAATCTGCACCATTTGGGTCTCTGTCTGTACATTTCCAGATTACAAGAAGAATTCAAAGCCCTTTGGTCTTTCTTGATGAGCTTCCCATACTGCTACACTTGTGAGTGCACTGCACACCTACACTATTAAGTGTATACATTTTTTACTGCACTGTTATTGTTGTTTTTTCCACATGTACTTGCCCCCCAATTTTGTGAATTCTTTCTTGTTTTGAATATTTGTGAGGAGTGTTTTTCATTTGGGAGCTGCAGAACATGTAAGAGAAATATTTAATTATCACTTATTCATTATTTTTTTTTACACTTTCTGTTCACTTTGGTTCACGGAATTGGTGACAACTTGTTTTATTGTATGTGATCATATATTGTAAGAGTTTCTGCCTATACGTTCAGGGATAATCCAGTCAATTTTAGCACCCACAGATATGGCATCTGTGTTCCATGTAGTCTGACACCATTAAGAGGATGGTATAGATGTGGACACTGTAAAATGTGCCCCAAAAAACAAACCAGTTTGGTAACAAAAAAAAACCTTAAATTGTTCTTATCTGACGTCACATTCAATCTTTCTATTAATGTATTTAAGGTGATAATTGTTGCAAATATTAGGATCTCATTGGGCGATGTTCCGTACAGGGTTTTCACATTCTTCACAAAACTTCCACATTCCTCTTGCGTTTCACTCGCAAGTTAATGTAGCGTGATTCTCTTGCCTTGTTATTAAATATTATTTTATTTAACTTCAAGCGCTGTCCAATTAGTAATTTTTTTTTTTATGTTATTGACAAACATTAACATAAACATAATTCAATGATGATTTGCCTCTTTTTAAATTACGGGCTGCAAAGGGAACCATCCTTTCATGATGTACCGGGTACATCACTGGTTGAAAAGCAGTTAATGGTATCCATAAAATATGTGTTCATCTCAACGTATTACATTTAAGAACATGATATCATCTCTTATTATTTTTAACTGAGAGATATGCTAATTATTCAGGTTCAATAGTCATGAACATTATAATTTTCTACTGCCCTCTGACATTTCTCTCTCCCTTCCAGAAGGTATGAATTGCATGGATAAGAATCATGGCTGTGCCCACATCTGTAGGGAGGCCCCAAAAGGAGTGGCCTGTGAATGCCGCCCAGGTTTTGAACTAACTCGGAATCAGAGAGATTGCAAACGTAAGTATGCATGTATTTATAATAATATGAATAACGCATTATTAGAATATTAATAACTATATTAAAAGAACAATTTAAGGTCCCTGAGAGCCTCATCAAAGAAGAATGCATATTAAAGTAATTGGTGAATATTAAACTCCTGCATGACTGAGGACATACCAGGTACCTGGTAAGTCAACAGTTAAAATTGCTCAAACATTGACATGTTCAATGGATTTGTGGTGATACTGCGTAGCAGTCTACAAGCGATCTCCGCATTTTGGTGCATGTCAGGGGGAATCTGCTACTCGATCTCCCTCTCTCGTCCCAAAAGAAAGTGAGAGTGAGGTCTCTTCATTCAGACCTCTGTCCTCAGTCCTCAACCACACTGTGTGTCAGTGATTGATACAGAGTGCTGTGATATGATGTTATATCCCAACTCTCAGCACTGAAGCCTGGTGCACCTCAAGGGAGCACTGAAACAGAGGTCTATAGGAACAGATCTTGAGCCCCTACCACAGAACCACCATGTTAAAAAGAAAGAAAAGGAGAAGCAGAAGAGGTGATTGGTTTTGAAAATGTTTGTGTGTTAGGGCAAGTGTGTCTGAGAGCAAGTAAGCATGTGGCTGCAAGGGCAAGTGTATGCCAGGGCAACTTTGAATGTGCATCTGTAGTTTTTTTTAAGGGCAGTTTATATGGGTGTATTCTGTGTGTACAGTTTAACACAGGGGCACTATTTTTACATTTAAAAAAATATAGTGTCATTTGCTGTGTTTAGCAACATCTTCTGTGGATCTTCGTCAGGCCTGGATCCTGAAATAGCAGATCAAGTAAGACTTGAACTTCCCAAGGAGGAACATTAAAATATCTGAAGAGCTATAGTTGGGTCTCCTGAGCTAAAGTGGAAGGATGACTTCTGTTTTCTCTGATCTTCCTCAGGACCGCTGGAATGAGGAAAGTAGGAGGTCAGCCTCACCCTGGATCAACTTTTACGAGTGAAAACCCTGTATGCATTTCATATTTAGACATTTAGATATTTAAAACATCCTAGGAACCTTCTCTATGTTTAAGATGAAAGATCCTTTCTTGCAATATTAAGGGATGCCCATGTCCAAAGGGATATTTAAATTGACCTTAACAATTCTAAAAGTTTCCTATATTCAACAAAAACATTTCTCCAGTGAAAACAATACCAATTTGGACAGAACCCTTTCTATTTCCAGCATGTGCTTTTTTGCTCTGGTGCCCAAAATTGCACTACATATTCTAGATGTCTTACCAATGACTTTTAAACCAATGACTTTTTAAGCAAAATTATGTTCGCATCTCTTAAACCGATTATCTTTTAATACATACCAGCATATTGCTTGCCTTAGCAACAACTGCCTGAAATTGTGCACATCTGCACAGTCTATTTGTACTAGAGGGAGACCCAGTTTCCAGTTATAATTACGACATTGTCTATCTAGTGAAAAATCTTTATTTCCTTCACTCTGATGATCATAATACAATATTACATATTAGACATCAACATACACAGACAACACATTTTGGGATTCCATTGCCCAGTGCACTACCAATCATTTTATCAATCTGCGCCTAGTGCGTTATTGGCTCACATGGGATACCACATTCTGCTCATATTTATTTTACCAGAGATGTTTCATTTTATTTTTATTCTATGGGATTTCTAAAATTTACCAGTCTAATTTACCCTCAGGTTTTTTTTATCCAATATTCCCAGAACCCGTTGAGTTTATTATTCCAAACGGTATGCGTCAAAATCAGTCTCTCAATATGGCATTGATGTAGTAATTGCGATTTTATCTTTACCCATAAGATTGGGTCTGAAGTTCTCCAGTTCCTAGCAAGAACTATCTGTATCGCCGTCAGCAGATGCCCACATCTGTAGGGAGGCCCCAAAAGTATTCTCTGGGTATTGATTGGAATTCCAGGGTATCTGATTTATATATCTCCATCATATTCCTGTAGCGCTGTACAATTGGATAACCTCTGTAATTACTCTGAAATCCTGAAGAGAATCAATAATACAAGTTTTCCTCACTCTTTTTCACGGTTTTTGAAATTGCTTTAATCCCTTGATGACAATTGACGGGGCCTCAAAATCTGCCATACACTGTATGGGGGCGGCCGCCCATTTTTAACGATCGCCTCCTGAACTTCAATGCTGTCCCTGAAATGCCTCGATAGGGAAGCATTCAGCGACACCGAACACCCACTCCAGGACGTGCTGTGACCGCTCCTGAGAGATTTTTCCACTCGCAAGATGGCTAGTGCGTCCTTTAAAAAAAAGTTGAAAGCGTTTCCAAGAGGGTCTCTCCAGACCCTCCTATGAACTCTGGCTCTCCTTGCAGGTTGACCATTGTAAAAGTTTCCAGGCTAGTGGTAGAATTAGTACATTGAAAGAGTTAAAATACCAGCATTTGAAATGCCCTGAGGTGTCTAGTTTTCAAAAACAGGAATTTTACTTACCATTAGGTATAGTGTACTGCCACTATACTGGGGAAAAGAGAAATTATGGTAAGTGTCTGACCGGAAGATTTGCCATGGAACTGAAGAAAAAGATGGTCAGATGAACGAAAGGAAACGGTATGTTTCAAATAAATGTGGAGAGCTCTCTTAACATGTAGGGAATGCCATGTTCTTTCTTCAGGTGACATATGGTCTGGATAAAACGTGGGAAAAACTATAGGCTGGTTAACATTAACCTGAGACAGTACCTTAGGAAGGAAAGAAGGTCTAGTGTACAGGACCACTTTATCTTGATGAAAAATCAGAAAATCATCAGATGCTGAGATGGCTTGGAGCTTTCCAATCCGTCGTGCTGAAGTGGCGACCAGAAATGCAGTCTTAAGGGGAAGAAATTTGAGGGAGACATATTGAAGGGGTTTAAATGGAGATGAACACAGGGCCTTGAGCACTAAAGTAAGATCCCAAGGTGGAAAAAAGGATCTAATTGGTGGTCTTTTAATCATAATGGCTTTAAATAAATCTTCTAATGAAATGGTTTGATGCCAAAGTGGAGAGCAGGGCAGAAATCTGACCTTTAATAGTAGAGACCTTAAATTGACGAATCGCCAGAATGGATGGAGGGGAACTCTGCAGTCCTTGGGAGTGACACCATTCGAGAAATCTTGTCCGGGTTCTAAGATGAATCTTGGCTGTAGATCTTCTCACCAAATTCAAAAGAAGATTGACAATGTCACAGATGATACCCTGTTTCTTCAAGAGTAGCCTTACAGCAGCCATGCCATCAGTCAGAACATCTGAAGAGTGTGGCGTGGAATCCCCTTGTTCTCTAAAATGTCTGAGGACACTGGTAGTTCTCAATGATTCACTGAGAGCTGACAGAGGTCTGTAAACCAACTCCGGTTTGGCCAGAATGGAAGTGTCGCCTCTTGTGTCTGTCTTGATTTTTAGAAGCGCTCGAGGAATTATAGATACTGGAGGAAAAATATATGCTAGTTTGAACTGCCACTTGATCGCTAGACCATCCAGAAAATGAGGATAATCCATTTTGTAGAGAGAGAGGAAGAGGGAAACCTTTCGATTTATTCTTGTCGCCATCAGATCCACCTCTGGGAGGCCTACTTTCATGATTAATGCATTGAAACTCGGGTGTAGAGACCATTCTTCTTGGGAGCATCAGCTTCTGCTAAGATCGTCTGCAATCACATTGTTCTGACCTTTGATGTGGATTGCCGTAATAGCCTCTAGATTCAGGCCCTGAAGACGGCTTACTTTTGTTACTACCTGTCTGTTGAGGTAGGCTACCGTCGTGGTATTGTCTGATTGAATCTTCACTGCCCTGCCCAATATCCATGGCCGGAAGGCTAGCAGGGCCTTTAAGACTATGTTTAACTCCCTGAAATGTGAAGATTGGATTGCCTCTTGTGATCACCACTTTCCCTGGGCAATTCGAAACTGGAGATGAGCTCCCTAACCGGTTTCGGGCACATCCGTTGTGACTATAATCAAATTTGTGGGCTGGAAAGATTTCTTTTGACTTTCCAACAGTTTAGCTGCTGTAGGACTTCTTGAGATATAAGAAGGCTTGAGTCCAGATCCTCTTCCCTTCTGGACAAATGGGACAGAATATGCCATTATAGAGGTATCATCATTTCTCATGCCCATGCCACTGCAGGAATGGCGGATGTCATCAACCCCAGGAGACTCATTGCCCGTCTGATGGAGCAGAGTGGATTTGCTTGTAACTGGGTAACTTTTTGCCATATCTGCTTGGTATTTTGATCTGGTAGAAAAAGACATAGAGACATTGAGTCCACCAGGAACTTGATCTTTGTGGAAGGAATCAAATTGGACTTGGATGCATTCAGAATTCATCCGTGGCGGTGTAAAAAGTTGGGCAGAAGATAATGCCTTTATGAGCCAATCGTCCAGATATGGCACCACTGCTGTCCCTCAAAGTCTCAGTTCTGCCGCTAATGGATTGAGGATCTTGGTTAAGATTCTTGGAGCTGTTGAAAGGCCAAACTACCTGTGTTTTGAATAGAAAGTGACTGATGCCTCTTTTTGTGCTTACGGCAAATCTTTTTTCTAGTTTTCTGGATCTTTCTGCTATTGGTACATGCAGATATTCATCCTGGAAGTCCAGCGAGGCCATGAAATCACCTTTTTGGATGATCTGAGTGACTTAAAATATGGTTTCCGTTCAGACGTGTTGATATGCAATGTACTGATTGATGGATTTCAGATCCAGAACTGGGCGAAAGGAACCATCTGGCTTTGGAACCAGGGAAAACAAGAATAAACTATCTGGAATCTTTGTTTCTTCTGTATGTTCTCTATAACTCCTTGCTTGAAGAGTTTTGATGCGCTGAGTTCTTCTTTACTAATGGTACAAGGAGACTAAGAAGCGAGCGTGGGGAGCCTTGAAATATCTGATGGTGTAGCCTTCTGATGTTATTTGATTGATCCATGCATTGTTGGTAGTGTTGAACCACAATTTTTTAAATATCTGAAGAAGACCTCCCACTTTGTCAGAACTTTCTAGACCTTTCTTGTCTAGTAGTCTTGGCTTGAAATCTTGTCTCTTTATTTAGCCTCCGAAAGGGAGATTCATCAGCTGCCCTGGAGTATCTCTGCTTGTTGTAGGGATATCTTCGATTCCATCTAGGTTTCAAATCTTGTGGGAGAGCTTTTTTAGTGTGAGACATTTGTTTGATGAGCTCCTCAAGTGGAGAACCAAATAGTCTTCCTTTCTCAAATGGGAGATCACATAATGAAGACTTGGATGTTGAATCAGCATTCCAGGACCTGAGCCATACTGCCTTTCTAGCAACTGCCGAAAGTCCCATATTGTGAGCAGAAAGCTTGACCAGCTCCTCAACGTGTCAATAAGTAATTTGTTGGACAACTTCA
This sequence comes from Spea multiplicata, assembly GCA_009364415.1. NCBI lineage: Eukaryota > Metazoa > Chordata > Amphibia > Anura > Pelobatidae > Spea > Spea multiplicata. The sequence goes on from VKOC01017954.1 coordinate 19,295, forward strand.
AATTATCCTCCTTATCTGCATCATCTAAAACATGGTCTTCTAATTTCTGAATACATAGGCCTTGGGCTCTTGCTACAGCTGCCCTGGCTGATGCTGCTTTGCATTGAAAGCCTAAGGCTTGAAAAATCCTTCTATTAGCTGTCTCAGCTCTTTTGTCCATGGCATCCTTAACAGCGGACACCACTCCACACTGAGCTATTTGAACATCCGCTTTAGGGAGTTCCTCCCACTTAACATCATCTTGTAACTTAAAAATTTGCTTGAAGTGTTTGGAAATGAACACTCATGTACCCGGATTCTTCCATTCACGCTGCACAAATTCAGTGAGCTGGGAAAACCTTTTTTTCTTAGCTTCCGAGTTTTGGAGCAATAGATGGTTAACCTTGTGACAGAATGACCTGTCATACAAGGCCCCAAGGTAGTCAGAGATGGCTCCAGCCTGGCTGCCAAATAAAGATTGCAAAGGCAGGAACCCCATTGTGTAAACTAATCCCATTAACAGGATTGCTGCCAGGGGGAGATTCAGTAGCTAAAGGGGATTAAAGGTTGAGTTGTCTACATGTACCTGTTTATCAGTGTTAATTTATGTTAATGAAATTGTGTGGCTATATGAGTCTGTTATACAACAATAAACTGTTCAGCTCTCTTGGTGGACCTGTTACAAACCTCTTTTCTTTTCTTGGGAATGAAAACTGGCCTCATCATCTGAATCCTCAGAACTAGAGGAACACACTGAGGAATGAGAACATTCTCCGGATGACAAATCTGAAGTGGAAGATAACTGTTCTCACTTGCGCTTGTTAATCGGCTTGTCCTGCAAAGCTGGTTTAGCTGCATCCTTGAACACCTGAAAAGTCTGAGCCAAATTGTCCTGGAACCAGCACAAAAAGGACTGCATATCCTTTTGCCTTTCTTTTGTCACGTTATCTGCTGAACATTGTTGGCATCACCATTCTTGAATGTTGGGAGGGAGGGTGAAAGCTGAAGGTTCCTTGGGAGTAGATTCCAGAGATATGGGGCAGCTCGAGTGAAATCTTGTAGATGGGAAAAGGAAGAGGTGATACGTGAGGAGGAGAGTCTGAGCCCGTGGGAAGAACGTAGGGATCGAGTAGGAGAGTATTTGCTTATGAGGGCAGAAATGTATGGAGAAACATTATTATGGATGGCCTTATATGTTAGGATTTTAAATTTAATTCTTAGTAATTCAGTAGTCCCCCAGACCTTTGTAAACAATTGTGGACTGGCCTGGGGAGGGAGTAAATATAGAAATGTTTGTATTTATGTTAGAATGAGAGTGTATGAATGAGTGTGTTTCTGTGTTAATAGCAGTGTTTATGTGTAGGTATGTGTGAGCAGAAATTTATATTTGTAAATGTCTGTGTGAGCAAGCATGTTTGCATGGGGGCATTATTGTGTATGTGTCGATGTGTGGACATGAATGCGTATGTCTTTTTGTGTTAGCAACAAAAGATGTAGATATTTAATTGGCTGTAGCTGACGGCTGATGAACATAGATGAAGTAATGTTTAGTATGGCGATTTGTTAAAAAAAAAACAAACATGACTGCCCTTTACAGACATTATGAAGGGTGCATTGTGGCTACATGATAACTACTCCCGAGTAGGGTTGCCAGATGTTCTCCATCTAGAAAGGTAATGTCAATACAAGGTCTTGTACATTACTTGTAGTAGCTCAAGACCCATTTTTTGGTATCAGGCATTAGTAGTATCTTACTCTTTTGTTCTGTCATGCAAAATGTTCATGATCAACAAAGCATTTTGCATGAATATCAGAAAAACTTCTTGCCATAATTATCATCTGGAAACTTTGCCAGACCCCATCATAAAATCAGTGGAACATGAAGAGCATTCAAGCAGTTCTAATTCAAAGGATGCTAGATTGTCTTAGGTGCCATAAAACCTTACATGGGACCATAGCACTGCGGTCCCAGGCCTATGGCCAGAACTTGATGTCGGTGTGGATCAAGGGTATGGGGCGATTTCTGCCACATTGTGATGAATCTTTGCCGTCTTTATGTATCACTACTATTTTAGCTTTCAGCATTTCATGAGAAAAATCTAATGTGATGTGCTTCTATGCTCCAGGTACTTGTCCCATACAGTATTAAAGTCTCTAACAACTATCAAAAAATACTTTTTAAATGGGTGTACAAAATCAATAATGCAGGGTTGGTTTTGTAGTTTATATACAAGCAGTAGAAATCTGCCTAACTTATCCCAATATGAAAACCGGGATTGGGAGTTGAGGGAGTCCTGCTTATTCCATTCTTTGGCTCCCTTTAAGGAGGGAACTCCTTCGCTTCTCAGATGGGTCTCATGTAGTAGAATTATATCTCCTTGCAGGCTGTTCATATTAATCATAGCTTTGCACCTTTTTTGCGGTGTATTGAGATTATATTTTCAGCAGCCATTATGTAATGCTTCTGAGTATCACTGATGTCATCACAGCGATGGTTAATACTTGTAGAACCAAATCTGCCGAGTGGTGCAACGAGGACCCCAGTGTCCCACTAAAGGAAAAAGAAGACCAAGCAAGAGAGGAGAGAAAAATGAGAAACAAAATACAAATAATAAGCATATCAATTTTAGTAAATTTGAAAATGTAGCTCTCGAAGTGCGGGGGTGCAATCCCGAAAGTGCCTATTTTTAATGCACCACTTTGGATTGTCTAGAACAATATAGTTAAATGTGCATTTTAATGCTTTTGTGAACATTTAAAGTGTATTTACTTCATTAGATGGCATACACAATGGCATATGCCATTTTATCACACAACTTTTTTTCTGACTAGTAGTCATATTTGTAACCTAAAGCTTGCATCAAACTAATACCCTAACTTGGCGTGGCAATAAATCACTTCCTGGCACCTAGGTCATTGGGAACTGGGGCGTAACTAGACACCACAGGGGCCCTGGTGTGAACCCCCCTGGTCTTCCCAACTTTAACAGCTAGTTTGTGCCATCATTGCCTTCACACAACTGGTCTGTGCCTTCTTTGCCTCTTGCCCCCTGCCAACATACAACATACGTAAACACACAAATTACACACACTTACTCATAGTCATTAACACACCATGCTCACACACACAAACACACAAGTACACATCCATGCTCACACACACACACACACACACAAGTACGTATCCATGCTCTCACACAACACACACAAGTACACACATCCATGCTCAATACACACAAAATACTGCTTACACACACACACATATATATATATATATATATATATATATAATCCAAGATATACAATTGCACACCAACCTTAATTGCTTTGCCCGGTGCCTGGTAACTGCAGCAGTGATGCATATAGATTCCGAAAGTAGTTGCTGGCACTCATCGGACTTGCTTTTAAATAATTTCACGAAAACTCTGAGTTACAAGTCAACGTTTCAGTCTTTTTATTTCTAGACTTTTATCAGGACTGATGAAAGTCTACAAATAAAAAGACAAATAAAAAGACTTTACTTGTAACACAGAGTTTTGTGAATTTATTTAAAAACAAGTCCCATGAGTGCCGGCAACTACTTTCGGAATATATATATATATGTACACAAACACATATACATACATGCGACCTTCCTCCCGCTACCGCTTACCTCTCACCGCTTCTGCAGCTTGCTATCAGGCTGCTCAACAACTGTGCCAGCAGCCTCGTTTTCACAGCGGGACCCACAATACACTCCCCGTGCTGGTTCAAAATTTTGAACCGGTATGAGGTGAGAGGAAGAAGGTTTCGCAAGGGTTGCACCAAGATATACAATTGCACACCAACCTTAATTGCTTTGCCCGGTGCCTGGTAACTGCAGCAGTGATGCACCGAAAGTACTGTCATCGGACTTGCTGAGAGTTACAAGGTTTCAAAGACTTACTCAGGACTGATGAAAGTCTACAAATAAAAAGGGAAATTTCAAGTCCCATGAGAGCACGCGACACCGCTTATTCCCGGGCTGGAGCTTGCTATCAGAACAACTGTGCCAGCAGCCTCGTGCGGGGCCCACAATGTGCTGGGTATGAGGTCTTGCACAGGTAAGCAGGTGCCACTTGAGCAGGGGGATTGGCCACAAATGCCACATGGGAGGGAGTGGAACACCCACATTACGCGAGCGGCCGAGCGGAAGCGGGAGCAGGATTAAAAAAGCAGTCCAGCGCAGGGCTCTACTATGGACCTTGTTGTTGGTGATCGTCCTCTCTGTCAGTTCACCAGTCTGACCTGCTGCTGGTCCCAGTTCTAACAGACTTGACTTTCTCCCAGCTGTGCCTGGTCAGGTGTCTAACCCACAGCCTATAAATACTAGGTAGTTTAAAATAACTACTTGCCTTACCGAACACACCATATTGGATTCAGGGATCTTAGTTGCCCCCATAAGTCAATCTGGCCATTCACAAGTTGAACAAGTTCAAAATATCACACCTTAACACTTTTGCATGTCTTTTTTTGCATGTAACAGTGAGCTATCCAAATATGTATCCCTTATGATTTTGACTCCATGGAAACTCCTGTGGAAACTCCTGTGGCATTTTCATTATTGTCACTTTTATCTGACTTATTTAGTGTGATTTATTTATAGTATCTCACAAAAGTGAGTACACCCCTCACACTTTTGTAAATATTTTACTACATCTTTTCATGTGACAACACTGAAGAAATGACTCTGCTACAATGTAAAGTGCCAAGTGTACACCCTGTACAACAGTGTAAATTTGCTGTCCCCTCAAAATAACTCAACTCATAGCCATTAATGTCTAACAAAAGTTAGTACACCCCTAAGTGGAAATGTCCAAATTGGGCCCAAAGTATCAATATTTTGTGTTGCCACAATTATTTTCCAGAACTGCCTTAACCCTCTTGGGCATGGAGTTCACCAGAGCTTCACGGGTTGCCACTGGAGTCCTCTTCCGCTCCTCCATGACGACATCATGGAGCTGGTGGATGTAAGAGACCTTGCGCTTCCCCACCTTCTGTTTGAGGATGCCCCACAGATGCTCAATAGGGTTTAGGTCTGGAGACATGCTTGGCCAGTCCGTTTATGTCGAAGACCATGTTTGCAGCTGAGATAATTAATCATTTCTGACCCCCTCCCCCATTGTGGTCCTTGAATAGACTTGGTTTCTCTTAACTTACTTGGAGTAAAAATAGCCAAACACCTGTCCATTCTTAACCTTTCATTGCACATATGCACACAGAGTCACACAGAAAAGGACACTCAGGGTTAACATAAAAAATATCCGCTGCGAAACTGAAGGCACATAATCAATATTCATACACCTTTACCCTCAGCTTCTTTAGCAAGGCAGTGGTCGTCTTGGAGGTATGTTTGGGGTCGTTATCATGAGGGGATCATGCGCTGCTTCAGTATGTCACAGTACTTGTTGACATTCATGGTTCCCTCAATGAACTGTAGCTCCCCAGTGCCGGCAGCACTCATGCAGGCCAAGACCATGACACTCCCACCACCATGCTTGACTGTAGGCAAGACGCATTTGTCTTTGTACTCCTCACCTGGCTGCCGCCACACATGCTTGACACCATCTGAACCAAATAAGTTTCTTGGTCTCATCGGACGCAGGACATGGTTCCAGTAATCCATATCCTTAGTCTGCTTGTCTTCAGCAAACTGCGGACTTTCTTGTGAATCATCTTTAGAAGAGGCTTTCTTCTGGGACGACAGCCATGCAGACCAATTTGATGCATATGGTCTGAGCACTCACAGGCTGACCCCCCACCCCTTCAACCTCTGCAGCAATGCTGGCAACACTCATACATCTATTTCCCAAAGGCAACCTCTGGATATGATGCTGAGCATGTGCACTCAACTTCTTTGGTTGACCCTGACACCTGGGAGGGAAATTGGTTAATTGGGCCCAATTTGGACGTTTCCACTTAGGGTGTACTCACGTTTGTTGCCAAGGTTTAGACGTTATGGCTATGTTAAGTTATTTTGAGGGGACAACAAATTTACACTGTTATACAGGTTATACAGGTTGTACACTCACTACATTGTAGCAGAGTGTCATTTCTTCAGTGTTGTCACATGGGAAGACATAATAAAATATTTACAAAAATATGAGGGGCGTACTCACTTTTGTGAGATAATGTATATAGCTTCAATAATTTACATAGATTTTTACATATCACGTGGGGTATGACACACTGAGATTAACAGACCAATACATAAAGTAAATTGGACTCTGTTGTCAAGGAGATCACAGTATAAGAGGAGGGGGCTACAGCAAAAACACACAATATGACAGAAATGGGGGAGACCACTATCGTGATATAGAATGAGTAAGATGTGTGTAAGCCAATATTCTTGCACACACATAGTATTCTTATGCCTAATATGAAATATTTTCCCCACTTTGCAGTGACCTGTAACTATGGTAATGGTGGCTGTCAACACACTTGTGATGACACTGACCATGTCCCCAGATGTGGATGCCATGTCAAGTTTGTCTTGCACTCTGATGGCAGGTCCTGCGTTGGTAAGTGCTTAGGTTTTGTACAATTTGAGTTACATTATACAGTCATGTACACAATCTGATCTAAAGTATGTGGACAACCTTCCTCAGACATACCATTGCTAACAGGTGTATAAAATCAAGCACATAGTCAGCCATCTCCACAGACATTTGCAAAAGAATGGATAAACTGAAGTGCTCTGTAACTTTAAAAATGCCACCTTTGCCACAAGTCAGTTTGTGAAATTTCTGCCCTGCTAGCTATGCCCCGGTCCAGTACTAGGGTTAATATTATAAAGTGGAAGCATCTAGGTGTAACAGCTCAGCCATGAAACAGTAGACTTCACGGAGTGCTACACTGAGTGTAGTAGACTACACTGAGTAGCATGTAAAGATTGCCTGTTCTGTAGATTCTCTAACTACTGGAAGCACGATCAGTAAAAACACTGTGCATCATTGTGCAATTCAAAGCATCATCTGAAGTGGTGTAAATGACTCCACCACTAGACTCTGGAGCAGTGTAAATGTGTTCTCTGGAATGATGAAGCACGCTTTGCTATCTGGAAGTCTGATGAAGGAAACCTGGTTTGACAGATGCCAGGAGAATGTTACCTACAGGAATGCATAGTACTTACTGTAAAGTTGGGTGGAGGAGGGATAATGGTGTGGGTTGTCTTTCATGGTTTGGGTTGGCCCCTTAGTTCTAGTGAAAGGTAATGTTAATGCTGCAGCATACAAAGACATTGTATGCCTCCAACTTTGTGGCATCAATTTGGGCAAGTCCCTTTCATGTTCCAGCATGACTATGCCCTTTGCACAAAGCAAGGTCCATAAGACATGGTTCGTGTGGAAAAGCTTGAGTGGCCTGCATAGTACCCTGATCTTAACCTCATTGGACATCTTTGGGATGAATTGGAACATGGATAACAAGACAGGCCTTCTTGTCCAACATTGGTGCCAACACCTCAAATGCTCTTTTAGCTGAATGGGCACACATTCGTACAAAGACACGCCAAAATCTTGTTGAATACCTTTTCAGAAGAGTTGTGGCTGTTAATAGATGCAACGGAGGGATGTCCAACAAGCTCATATAGGTGTCATAGTAAGGTATCTACATACTTTTGGTCATATAGTGTAACAGATGTTCTAAAAATTGCTTATAAGATTATAGTAATGCATTTTAAGGGCTTGACCACTACCTTTTTGCCTCTTGCTTACCACTGTTAAAATATCTCTTCTGATTCTGGCTTTGCTTTGTCTGCAATTCAGCAAGTGCTGAATGGCAACTGTTACTGGAACTGGTAGATTGATGTTTTGTTGTCCTTATTTAATGGGCTCTCCTAATTAGCCCTAGAAGCATGATACGAACTCCACTGTAACATGTATAATTGATGTTAATTAGACTGTATATTCATTTATTAATCCATTTTTTAATCTAAAGAAATACTGAAACCGCTTAATAGCATAGGGACAGCTCTTCATTTTTCTTACCATTACTACAAAGGAAACAGGATTTAAACTGTAAACTAGGTAAAATAGGTACTGCTGAACATTTTTTTCTCACTGTTTTGTCTCAGTTAATCTAATTTTCTAGCCCAGATACTACATAATTAAATTCTGTGACTCCTCATCTTGAACTGAAAATCCTCTCATTGATCCTTACCAATGTTTTTGGCTGTGTAATATTGAGCAGCTTCTATAACCTAATGCAAGAATGCTTCTGGATCAGTTACTTTAAGATAACCTGCAGCTTTTCATTCGTAAGCCCCTGTAGTTTATGACATTCCAACATTCGATAAGAATGATGGTACTGAACATTCAGCTTTTTGTTTAAAGTTACACCACAGTCCTATTTTCATGTTAATTGCATAATGGAGACTATTTTGTGAGGATTTGATGGCATGCAAATTCTTATTAAAGTTGGAAAATTAGACTTGTGTCTCATTTAAGTCCTTCTACATCTGCCTCTAGTGAAAGCAGTGAGCATACCACAGAATACTTCTAGCACATACTACTCAACGGAGTAGCAGCAGCCAATCAGATACATACTATCTTACAAAAGTCTAATTTTCTAACTCAAATAAATAAAGAATCCATGCTTTAACTTGCGTGCACTAAACGTATTATATTCCATGCATTAAATATTAAACTACAATTTTGGTGACTGTACTCATACTTCAGTACATTTATCTAATTACCCTGACATTTGTGGGCATTTTTATTTTAGTTTGTGTTAGGACTGAAGCTGGAATAGAAGGCAACTATGTTCCTGTAAAAGCTCACATGAAAAAACAACTATTTACGCAGCACCATAAATAAGTGTACCACTTAGGTAATGGTTACATTAATTAAATGGTCTATGAAGACATTTGGGGGGTTATTTTAGAAACAGAGGAGAAAGGTGGACCTTTATTATGGGACTATAGTAGAGATTATCATCTTACATGCAAGTATTATTAAGTATAACCATTCGATAATGATTATATTAAATAAAATGAGGGGTTTTATTTTAGAACTGATTATGTTGACTAATATCTATCTTGTAAACAGGGGAGAAACGTTTTGACCAGATTCCTAGTGGCCCAATCGTAGCCAATGGTAAATATCATACATTTTATTAGTTCCTTTACATGTGTATATATTCATGCTAACATGCATTTAGAGATGCTGCTTTTGCTGTTAAAATTAATTGATTTTTATTATATTTGTAATTTGTTACTTATGCATTAAGATTAAATTAAATCACTTATAAAATAAACATTAAGCTATATGATTACATTTTGTGTGCTGACCTTACATTTTCCCTCGTGTTCTCAAATATTTTCTTTTCTGTTGTTTTTTTGGTCATTTCTTTTACATTATATAATTTCTTCTACACTACACGCATGGTTTGAGTCTTGTCAGAAGGAAAAAAAGACAGACTAGATGGAAGGAATTGACTAAATGCTAAATTCATTTTTTTCCTATGCATTACTACTAAAAATCATGTAACATCTGGCTCCAGTGATAAGTTTTGTGATAGTTGCCATAGAAACTGGAAAAAAAAACCTTAGGAAATGATCTCCTAAAGTATATTTGCACAACATGTTTGGGAATGCATGCGTGTTAAAGTGGAATAGCAAAATGTAAGAAATAATTCACATATGACCAGAATGATTTATTTATTAAAATTACCTTATAGCTCTTGCTTTTTACTGTCAATCGATCTAATTGTTTTTGGAAATATTTGGTTTAAAAATAAGGGGCTATGTTTCCTTATGGACAACTGACCTGCACCAAAAAAGTGCCAGAACTTTAATTTCCGTTAAAGTCAAACATGTTATTTATTGTCTTCTGCATATAAAGTGCCAAGACTGATGCCTCCCCAAAGCTGGACAAAGCAATGAACCCCTTAAGGACTGGGCTGTTTTTTTCCTTTTGTATCCATTGTGACGAGGCTGTTTTAACACTTTTGCAGTGCTCGTGTTTTGCTGTAATTTTATTCTCATTTAGTGTACCCACACAAGTAGGGTGACCACATGTCGCGGATTGCCCTTTCTAGAGACCGCAATGGGACTTAAGTCCCAGGCAGCCTCAATCTGGGACAATGCATTTTCAAAACCATTTTTTCAAAATCTTTTTTCCAAATCTGGTAATTCTTCCCCCCATGTGCCATTTCAGGTATCTTTACAGCCGGCCAACGCAATTTACCCCATCAAATCATATATTTTTGAAAACTAG
>VKOC01017955.1:0-42698 GCA_009364415.1 Spea multiplicata
ATGTGTGTGGATTGGTATATGTGTGGATTGGTAAGAAGAGGGGGGCAGTGAGAAGGGGCAGAGGTGGTAGATAGTGATACAGGGGGATAGATAGTGAGAAAGGGGAGTTTTGTTACAAGTTTTTATTCCTTTTTTGGGATGGGGGGGCGCCAGAGGAGTAGTCCGCACAGGGCGTCAGAGCACCTAAGGCCGGCTCTGTCCAGAGCAGTAACAGGGCGTCCTGGGCTGGGTTTTCAGTGTCACTGAATGCCTCGCTATTGAGGCATCTCAGCAACACCTTTTGCACTTAGGAGACAATCGTTGATCATTGTTTGCCTAACTGCATTGCTAGGTGCCTGTTTTATACACTTGTGGCAATGGGTCTAATCGAAACTCCTGTATTTAATAATAACATTTAAATTAAATAATTTACACTATTTATTTTCTGTTCAATTTCACAGTCCAGTTGAATAACAGATAATACCAATGAATGAGTCATAAGGGAATATGAATTCTCAAATGTAATGAACAACAAATGGTGTACATCTGGGGCTGTTTTTACGTATTAGAGCCCACATAGCAAACAAGAAATCTCTCTGTCTCTCCTAATAAAAATATGTAACCTATACCCAGGAATGTAACCTCATCCTTTCTACTAAGCATCAGTGTATGACATCATATCCTTTCATTTGTTTTGTTACTACTATATACTGATTTGTTCCAAAATATTGTAGTATCTTGGTTCCTCACACCTTCTTGGCAGCCAAGATCAAAGTAACTGAACAATTATGCTAAAATAGCTGTAATGTGTCCAACTCAGCTTGGTACAAACTAAAACACAATCTTTAATATATAATAGATTTGTCAACGTGAGAATTATCAGTCATGTTGTATGTGGCTTAAAGCAAGGACCAATCAGAACGCTTATGCTGCAATCAGTTTGGTCCCTGTGCCACTCAGCATTTTAATTCCCATGACGAGTGTCCTCTGTTGCCTCTGCTGCCCACAGTCACGCTTTTCCTGTCCCCATGCCCTCCTCCAGCTGCTGCCTTTTCTTCCAAGCTCCCTCCTGCCCCCCACTGTGCTGAACCAATTTCTCCAGCAACCCCCTGCTCTGGCCTTACCCCTCTGCTCTGACCCACCCCCTATAGTTCCCCTCTGCTCAGCCCTGGCCAGCACAAAAGTTTGGGGAAATTTATTTTATTATTATTTTTTATTTCTCTTATATCATTCATTTCCTTATCTATTTATTTACTTTCCTTAAAATAACCTCTTTTAAAAATAAAACGTTATAACTCAGTTTGAGTTGGTGTGTTTATTCCACCACATGGCAATGTTTAAATCCAACTACAGAATTGAAACTTATTAAGCAAGTAGAAGAAGAAGAATACCTTTTATTGCACTACTTAATTTACAAAACATTTCTTGCTGTTTTTATACAAACTGCAAGTTTTAGGGGAAGTATAACATTGTATTACCCTGATATCAAGCATACTAAAAAGGAGAATATGGGGACAGATGGATCTGGGTTTCTTCGGCAGCATGAAACCAGACATATTCATTAATCGTAATTGCAGACCATTCTAAAATAGCAATTACTGTGCTTAGTTGCTACTAAGTGTAAATTAAAATAGTCACTAAATTGTCATATAAATACAACATGCTATGTTGTTTTTTTCTAATGGAAGGCATTGGATTAAACGTACTTAATATCAGAACTGTCTGACTGCAGCATTTCTTCCTACTCAGATGAAGTAGGTGGGTGGTACAAATAAACCATAACAGCTTAGCTTCAGACCTACGGTACAATGTTCAAACCATCAGAATAACAGCCTTCCATGCATTGGCAGCATGGGATCTTTCTGTCTGCATTGTATTATCATCTCTCCATCTGTCTGTCTATCTAGCTGTCTCTCTCTCTCAATCTGTCTTCTCCCACTCTACGACTTCTTACTTAACCTTAATTCCTTTCTTTTACTCACAGTCTTAACCCAGTGTTGACTAATGATCAACGGTCACAGAAAGCTTGGCTTATGTGCCACTTTGAGAAGGAGAGAAAGAGATTGGCACCGATGAAGTTATGGTTGAAGCAGCCCTTGGAATAATCCTATCCATTTTCCAAGTGCTCAAAACATAGCTGGGGCACTGACCTGCTAAATCATTGTATTACAGTGAAGAAAAAAAATATTAGATCCCCTGCTGATTTTGTACATTTGCCCACTGACAAAAACATGATCAATCTATAATCTTAATAGTTTATTTGAACAGTGAGAGACAGAATAAAAAAAAATCCTTCAAAAATGTATCAATTAATTTGCATTTGATCAATCAGCAAGATGTATGGCTCCCAGGTGTCTTTTATACAGGTAACGAGCTGAGATTAAGAGCACTCTCTTAAAGGGAGTGCTCCTAATCTCAGCTTGTTACCTGTATAAAAGACACCTGTCCACAGAAGCAATCAATCAGATTCCAAACTCTCCACCATTTCCAAGACCAAAGAGCTGTCCAAGGATGTCGGGGTCAAGATTGTAGACCTACACAAAGCTGGAATGGGCTACAATACCATCGCCAAGCAGCTTGGTGAGAAGGTGACAACAAAACCATAAGGATATTACATTTTTTCACTGTATACTGCACTTAGTGTTTTACTTAAGATGAAATGTAAGTCGTTTCTAATGTGTAGTTCCTTTCAATTGTTTGTTTTAATAATCAACTTGATTAATCATCTTGATTAATTATCTTTCTATACAAATAAATGTAACACTGCACATATCTGAAAATATGGTGAACTGAACACCCACTTATAAGCTCTTTGCTCATGTTCAGAGTAGGCGTAGTTTATATTAATAAATCACTGCTTAACACCCCACAGATCCATACATGGGAAATCCAAGCAATGTGTATCAATGAAACAATATTGAATGGATATATAAAAAATCATGTGACACTAAAAAAATGGCTAAATTTGGGTGCATGAAGCAGGAAAAACAGGGAGATAAAGCCCCTTCCACTTAGTGAATTTGTAAAGTTTCTCCTTCAACAGTAGTCACATGACATCAGCCGACTTCTCATGTCCTCTGCATTAGAGCCACTCTAAACCTAAATCAAAGGACTTGGCAATTGACAGCAGACAATTGGCCCGTAAAATGCCGGTGGAGATTTTGGTTGCTATTACTGAAAAATATTGCTGGGTAATTTTTTTAGAGTTACCCATAACAGCTTACTAAGGCTCAGCCATTTGCAGCAATAGATTATTGGACCTCAGGCAACGCAACACAAGAAAATGTGGGTAGTTTATCGATATAAGGCCTGTTGTGTTGTAAAGAAACTATGAAGTTATGTTATGAGGTGGCCAGCTTCTACATTGATTATTTTACATCTTGATTATAGAGTACATGACTGAATCTTAATTGAAGTTACATCCAAATAGCATCAATTATTAGTGCTGGGAATCAGGTCACATTGTCTCATCATCTCCCACTGATTCAGCTCCTTGGTAAGCAATACAGCCTTGAAAAATTACATAGGACTCACTTGGGGTACTTTGACGTAGTTGCAGGCTAAGCAAAATATGGCCATATAGTTTGACAGAATCCCCAATACTTATGCATTAGACAGTTGTTTTGAATGGTATTCGATGGCTATGCACTGAATTCTTGCTTTGTTTATTGGGGGGGGGGTGACCAGCATGCCAGCCAACTAGATCAGCAGACAGCATGTTGGCACTTTAAGATTTTTTTTCCAGCACTTGTTGCTATGGTAGCCAGCAGCCATATTAGGCTGTTATATTAAATGCTCTTTTTTTACTGTCAGAGAAGCTGCTTATCAATCTATGACTGATGTGAAGCACTCCCTTCAGTTCAGAAGATGCCAGTGAGTTTAACAGTAAACATGAAGCATACATGTGCATACTATTACACACACAAGACCGATCTGAAGTAAGATGGCTGCCGGTTGGCTACGGAGCCTGTTACGAGTCCTCACTACCCCACAGAAACACAATTGCAGAGAGCGGACCTCAGAGTCTGTGGTGCAATCTTGGCACTGTAGCCCTGTAGACAGGGAGTAAAAGCACCCTGATGCTACATCTCCTGTGATCATGTGTGCATACGATATGGGTGGATAGTGTGAGTGGTCACATGCCTCTCCCTTGCCCGGAAAAAGTAGAAACTGACATTGAGACCAGGGAAAGCAAGGCTTAACCCAGAGGCTCCTAGTCAAACCTGGAGAGTTCTCAGGTACAATCACCACCATACCTGGGTACTCTACCGGTTAAGAACCGCTTCTCCGGGTCAACACTTGACACTTTCCACTCATTTTCCCTTTACATGGAGGTGTTTCTCCACATACATTAGCGGGACCGCCCACTGATGTCAGCGGAACCACCCACCAACATCAGTGGGACCGCCCGCTGATGCCAGTTGGCAGTCCTGGCCGCGTCCTGCAAGGAAAGGCTCAGAGTAGCCGGAGTTAAGAACTTTCCAGGTATGATCATCACTTATTCACTGGTATAAGCTGAGGTGCACAAATCCATGCCACACTTTTTAGATACTTCAGTTTAAGCACATTCATTAAAGGGAGACTTCGGTCTCTCAAGGAGCCCCCTAAACAAACAATGCATATGAAAGTACTTCCCATTAGGAGGTGTATTTGGTAACCATTAAAAAATGGCTATACATTGTAGTAAGGGAATTTCAACTGAATGTGTAAATTAAAACCCAGTTTAAATTTTCAACAGCATTATAATGCCAAATGTAAAACATAATTCTACAATCTGTATGATTTAATTTGTGACTGTGATGATTTATAAAACGAAGGGCTTCACAGACATCAAAATTCCTCCTTCTTATTGTTATAGGGTAGAGGCGGCAGATAAAAAGGGGAGAAATAGCAGATGTTTTACTAGGGTATAACTTGGTGTTATCCAAGGTGTTAGAGAATATTGGTCAAAAGGGATGCTAGGGTAAAATTACAGACTGGTTAATGGGTAGACATTTGGAATTACTTCAAATGCTGGTTAACACTTTAAAAAAAAAAATCTGAGAATAGAAATATAACAAGTACTTATAATAAACATACATATAAACTCTGATTTGGGGAAATTATCTGATGCCTTTTTGCATATTAAACCAGCAATTCCATGTAAAGCCACTAGGTTGTCTAGCATTAAAAAGATTCAGAGAAGCACCTAGACAATGACCAGATTGTTTCTGTGATGTCTTCATGGGTCTCCTGTGCAGATGAATGTATACCTTTTTGGGCTAAGTAACATGTAACAAAACCATTTTAGCTGCTTCATCACTGTACAACATGGTGTGGTTGATACCCAGACTGAAATTTGCCAACCATCCCTTTCATGGAAAATCTAATGGGCCTTTGGATAAACCTCTGTTGGTGAGTCTCATATACATATAACAGCTTGCAAACCTTTTAAAACCTGATTTTATTGGATTTTTTTTATATTTCCAACAAGAAAGGATATTTAAGGACAGCACTTCATTTGACAAACCCCAACACTGTTCTGCAATGCATATCTCAATCATGCTTCCGCTTCAACAGAAAGTGGAATCACATTTTCCATCTAGTCTCCTTAAGATGCATCATAGTCATAGATTATAGTCCATAGAAATTGGTTAAATATTCTTTCATAAAAATGAATGCATTTAATAGAACAAAAATCTAAATATTGAAAACTGCACTTGACTTTGCAATGGAAAGTAATGGTAGAAAGCGACGCTATCTTTCCATTTAGCTGATGCAAGGGTTTAACAGTTAACAGGTAATACCTGATTCCAACTATCGACAATACCAAATCAGCAGATAACATAAGTATTGCCTAAATATATATCTGACGAATGGCAATCAGCAGCATTCTCAGATTGTCACAAGTATATTTCAACATACATATATTCATGCAGTAGCAACAAAGTGACCTAAAGAATTAGTATACTCAACTAATTTATAAAACAAAATCAAAATCTGCAAAACTCGTCCAATCATGCAAAATGTGATTTTCAGTTTATGATTTCCAAACACACCGGCATTTCTATGTATGATTAAATGCAATTAGCTTTGATACAATGTGAGATTACAAACTAATCAACACTCAAAATGACTGCAACAAGACCACCCAAGTAAGCAATATAGTTCAATTTCATGATATATCATAAATATTAATAAGCAGCGCTCGAATAATATTCATGTGGGAATT
Source organism: Spea multiplicata (assembly GCA_009364415.1). Lineage (NCBI taxonomy): Eukaryota > Metazoa > Chordata > Amphibia > Anura > Pelobatidae > Spea > Spea multiplicata. Next base: position 6,191 of record VKOC01017955.1, read on the forward strand.
AAACACGTAGGTGGCTATGCAAGCTCTTAATATTAAAGCCAAAAGGGGAAGAATCCCAATGCAGCACATTATTGTGTTAAACAAGTATAATTGTACTTTAATATATGCTAAATGTGTCCTTTGGGAACCAGTCACTTTCTAAGTGATACAGCAGTTTATTAAAGGGTGGATGTCAAGAGAGAGAGTGTGAAGTGATCAAAGAAGTTATTTTCCAGCTTAAGGTGATAATAAACTGTAAATGTTCCATTTAGAACTGTAAACTGACAGCATATATTAACAGTACAAATCATATTAAATAAAGTACTACAATCTGTGAGATCCACAAATAATGACTATATATACTATGGATATCTCACATCGGTGATGATGGGATACAGACAAAGGCACAATTAGACTGACCTGGCTGTCCCTTGTTTTCCATTCTGTATGTGTATATGTACGTCTCAGCAAGTAGGAGAGATGTCAGAGCATAAAGCCCAGGCTTGCTCACTTGTTACGGTATCTGCGATCTGTGAATCTGGGCACTAGGCTTTCTCCCTCCCACAACTATCTGTGTCAGCTCCACCTCCCTGTCTTGACATCACACACACACACACCTCCAGAAACTGTGTTTTCACCCCATCGTAGGATACAGCGCTTATACACACAGATTGCTAGTTGGATTGCGTAAATGATTTGAAAGAAAATAACGTCTACCATAATGTGCTTTGGAAAAATTGTAGTGATTTACTGATAAGTCACAAAAGAATAATAGACTCCAATACTTTTTTTTGCATTTCACTGCTTTTTCAACAATATATGGGTTGTGTATGGGGCGTTGGATTCCATTTGCAGCATCCATATTTACGTGATCATGTCACGCGCCACATTGTGTTTGGCATAATCATTGCGGTGGCCTGATCTCACATATAACGCGCACACAATGACGACCAACACAGGTAAAGGGAAGTACTCCAGTGTGTAACTGTGTGAGACGAGCCACTACAGGGTACTACTTTACCTGTGCTGGTCAGCAATATGTGAAAATTCTGCATGTCCTGGAAAACTTGTCCAATGTGGCCACCCTGATGCTACATCTCCTCTAGATTGCTGTTAATTCTTGTTTCGTCATACCCTTTGAATGTATGTACTGTAAGAAGCTCTGCATGTTGGCATTATATAAATAAAATATAATAATTATAACTCAAAACCATTTGCGTTAAGGGCATGTGTATTAGAAGTTGAATTTAAATTGTAGGGATAATGAACTCCTACATCCTATATGTAGTGAGCATTCCTCCCAAAGCACACAAAATGGTACAGGGAGAGAATCTTTGACCCATTATTATTTTTTAACCCCCTCCTGCCAACATTTATGGAATCAGGTATGGGCCAAGTACAAGGGCAATACATGAGAGCAGTACTGCGTTTGTGGGCACTCAAACGTTCAGTGGATTGATGCAATTATGTAAATCGACTTCAGCCTATATAGTTCAATGCAATGTAACTGTGAAATTTGCTAAACTATTTCTAGCCACATAAAATATGCATTCAAATCAATTTTAACGGTTGTTGTCTTTGGTATATGTGTCACTGGTAAAATGACATTTCGTGTGTTTTTAACAAAGTTGTCCTTAGAACACAAATATTTTCTCTACAGCAGGTATCTTAATCTCTGGTCAGTCTAGAGTATGCAAATCTTGGCATATGCCAGGAGGAAAGCTGAAGACAGGTTGGAAAATTATTTGTGCATGGTTCACAGAGGAGAAAAGTTAAAGTGCAATGAATTTAATAGACAAATCCCTCCAACAATTAATAGTCTGCTATTCTCACTGCCAGCTGAGAGCCATTTGCTGGCATCTAAATGTTATAAATATTCTACGATTAGCAGTAACTGATGCCACTTTACAATTGTGCACATACACAGCTGACGGAGATCACCCTCCAGTTATCTGCTGCTTCACAGTGTTATTTAAATATATATACATATTATAATTCTGTATAAGGTAGATCTAATTTCAGAAGATGAAAAGGAGTGAAACTGTCATATCTAGGACAGTCACAATCAATTGTGGGGCACAAGATAAGAAGCAACCAATCTGACAATCAGGTACTGTAGATAGAGAATTATGATTACTGCACTTGTAGGCATGCATTATAGTTGCCATGGCAACCTGTTCTCGCTCTTATAATCATTTGCCACTGTATCTCCCCACACACTGGTTAATGTGTATATAGATGCACTCTTAAATTGTAACAATAACTACATGAATTTACTTCCATCTATTGGTATAATCATTTTACGTTCCTACTGTTACTCTCAGTATGATGAGCTATACATTTGAATACTATGTGCCCCTAAGTCCACTTTAGAGGTGATTAGGTTCATATCCTATGAAGTGAACTAAAAACTCTTTAATGATAGAACATGTCATGACACTGTAAAATCTCTTTATTTTATATTTGTCACTTGGTTTGCATTTCACGTAAAATGTACTGTTAATATCAATTACCATTTTTGTAGGCATTGTAGTTGACCTTAAGCTTCTGAAAAGCAGAGCTTTAGTCACAATACTTGGTAATAGGTAATAAAGGGATATCTGTAGGCACAAACTGTGTTTTACTAGAAAAATGTTAAAAATGTATTTAACTTGAATATTTTATCACTGACATAAATGTTTTTCTAATTACATTTTCCAGTGGGGTCAGAAAATAGGCATATTACACAAAACACAGAGTTGTATGGAAGTTTTTATTCTTATTATAGATAAATAGTCGATAGATAAATAGAAAGATATGATTAAAGCCTCCACACACATACCCCAAACCCCTGGGTGAGGTCAGTACTCATCTTAAGTTACTTAATTGCAGGCTACAACACAATGAATGAAGTGTGGACAGGACTAATGCTGAGCCAAATCAGTGTCCACTTATTGGAAATCCAGCATTGCCAATAAGATACCGACAATTATGGTCCCCCTTCACAGATAATTCCCTGATGATTTCTCATGACACCAAACCACATGAATCATGCCTTCTGGCAGGTATCCATTTTATTCATCAGTGATATCAGAGAGATTACAGCAATGAGGGAGTGATGATTTTGGACCCAATGCTGCAATGAGTCCATCATACGTAATTTTCTGGCTTTGTTTAAATAAATACCCAGTTGTGGAACGTCATTAACCATGGCAACTGCAGAGGCAGAAGGGGGTAGAATGCTGGAACCAGAAAAGGGACAGACCGGAGATCTAGGAAGGGTGAAGACATTTTAGTGACATGGACAACTCCTCTGTCCTACTGAAGTGGTGTAAAGAGGAAATTTTAGCTCTTAATTTAAACTAATTTAATGAAAATGATTCAAATATTATTAAAGACACCATAATGAATCATATGCAGTAAATCATTGTTACTTTTCAAATGAAACAGAGGGCCCAGTTAGAGGCATAGACAGGTTTTTCATAGAGCCAGCCATGTTGGAGATCCCCTTCCATCTTTCTGATTGAAGAGATCTGTGCAGCGCTTGGTCAGACTTCAAAGAGGACATATGAGACTCCAGATCCTCTATCCGTGAAGAAATGTGAAGCAGCTCAGCATCCTTGTTCACGATCTGCAACGAAAATATACCGTGCTGTATTTAAACTTTCACATCTAGATATTTATATAATGCGACGTTACTTGAAAGAACAGCAGTGAAGATATGCTTCTGCCAGAGATGTCTCATTAGATTTTGGAATTATTACATTTTCAAGATGTTTTTTAATTAACTTAACATGATTACACAGTACAATATCTAGCAGACAGCCTACAGGCTCAAAGCATTAAATTGTTACTCACTAGTCAGGAATCAACTCCCAGGGCACGTATCCTGACAAGGAACACTATTTTAACAATCGCTGCTTGTCTAAGGTGATCAAAAAAAAACTAGTTCTTATCAAAGTAATTGGACAGAACAGTTCAGTAAACTAGCCATAAAAATGGGTCCAGATCCCCTTGATACAAACTGAAATCATATAAGACAAATAAAACCATTATTATCTGTTTTGTATTTGTGAGTGGTAAGTAAATATCTCCCTCTTGTACTATGGAGTGAATGATCAAATTGTGAAATTAAAAAATATTCAAACACTTCAAAAGGGGGTTTTGAAAATAACCCTTGGAATTCTGCCACCTTCTTTTGTAGTGGATTATGACAATTAAAAAAGCAATTTAAATGTTTTTTTTTTGTTAATGCCCCCTTTTTGTTATGCAGGGGGCCTTCCTTGTAGTTTTTAATATAATAATTAATATTAGGAATTATGAAAACCAAAAAAATTATATATATATATTGACTACATAAACTACACCATTCCGTATTGCATTGCATATTTTTTTTACCTGGCAATGAAAGGGTTTGTGATACTGTGTATGTACACTCCTCTGTGCCTATGCTGATTGTTAGGTCTTATTTTTAACACTGCGTTGAATTTATACCACGTATTATCTTAACATGCGCTAATTTTTCACTTACTCCATTGATTTGCTTTCATTACTACTCTTGATTGATCTCTGAAGCTAGTTCTTTGATTTTAGATAGGCTATTGAATTGCAATCCATGTGTAATTAACCTTCATTAAAGGTTTGGATGGGCCATTAAAGGCCCTTTTCTTCTTATAAATGTCACTCTGTTGAAGTGTCTCTGAGTACCCTTGATATAAAAATTTGTGAATGGAATTTTTATGTCAAAGATTTCAGAGGGAATGTAATCTGACGTTAATGGGAGTTCCCGCTGACGTTAATGGGAGTTCCCGCTGACGTCAACAGGAACTCCTATTAACGTCAGCGGGAAACACCCCCATTTAAAGAAAAAAATGGGCGGGGAGGGGGTGTGTCAAGACCCTGCTCATGCGACCTGGAGGATTCGGGTCTTGAACCGGAGGAGCAGCATTTGCAGGCTTTGCATTTATATGTTGCATCCAGTTTGACCTTCCAAACTCTTTTTTCCAGGATATATATATATATATATATATATATATATATATATATATATATATATATATATATATACAGTAGCAAGAAAAAGAAAAATTAACCCTTTCGGATTACATGGTTTTCTGCATTAATTGTTCATAAAAAAAAATCTGATCTACAAGTATAGACAAACTGTGAAGTTAATTTGAAGTGATAAAATTATAAGCAACAAGACAGTTTCCTTTAAAGGGTAAATTGGACATTTATGCAGATATAGATAATACTAATACTAGGGGATGAACTAATAAAGGGATCTTATGTCCTCATAGCTTTTTGCATTGTTAAATTCATTTTTTAACACTAGCAATGACATTAGAATTTTTCCTATCAGTACAGTTGTTTTGGAAATATTTCAGTTAAAAGCACAGGACTAAAAATTCCTGTGATTGGGTTATTTTTACCACAAAAACAAAAATGGCTACTTCAATTAAGATAATTTAACTTTCCTCTTTCCACTGAGTAATCACATAGGTGAATGATTATGGTTATTGGTGTAGGATGTAGCCCTGCTTCTTTAAGATGTGTCTGTTCCTTCAAAGGAACAAAAAGAACCAGCATTTTCACCATCCCTGGCTCTGTAGCATAAGCCTAATATCATGGTTACTGAAAAATTAAAGCATAGAAATCTCACTGCCTTCCAAAGATTACATAAACTAATTAATGTCAGTTTTATATTCTTGGCACAGATACTGTTTTCTCCAAAAGACAAATTTCTCAAATTGTGAACATTGTGTCTGACAAACAAGTAAGGTTATAAGTAGATATTGTAATATGTCTCACCATTAAGATCAAAAACATATGATGCTTTATCCATATATCATATTAACATGGGGATGGGTGCCCCAAATGCTAGAGGAGCAGTAAAAAGAAAAGTGATCGCTAACAAAGACAAAAAAAACATTTAGTAAAATACCCAGCTTGGTATGCTACATATAACACATGTTAATGAAGTGAAATGAGGAAATTGTTGACAATGACAAGATGGCAGGAGACCAAGGGAACACGGTTTGGCACCAACAGTTTTTACTCTCAGAATTCTGCACCAAAAAGCAAATCTTTTATTTATCCCTGTCTAATAATTTTGAATGTCAACCCTGTTCCTAAAAATGTTCCTTACATTTTGTCTCATTTAGACACAAGATGAGGTCATTAATAGGTTGAAAGATGGTTTCATTAACAGAAGTTATGTTGCTTCAAGTGTTTAGGGCTTCTAAGACAGGAATACATTATAGATCTTATTATATTCCTTTGCTAGGGATGGGTGAATTTCCCAGAGATGGGGTAGACCAGACCCTTGGCCCAGATTGCTGTGCAGTGCACAAGATAAACTAGACTCTAGCAATGCCTTCTGAACAGACATTCATGGAGACCTAAAAGCTCAAGCCTACTCAGGCTCACACTTCCCTAAAGAACACTCTATTCAGGTTTTTCTAGGTGAAACATCACCCAAAACATCTTGTTTCTCTTCTTCATCATGTAATTACCATATGAAAATAGCAGATAGAAAGGTAATGGCTTTGGTAATAGATTGAACTTATTCTATTTGAGATATATCCATACAAATTAAATTAGCTTGTCACAGAAGATACTTCATAGACTTGTACATTGTGTTGACTCAGAAAGGTATTTCCTTTGTTAGTCAAGTAATTTATCCAAATTGTTGCTTAGCATATTGCAAAACGACAGAGAGCGAATACAGTTTTGATATATTGAGTTTAACTTGCATACTGATGAAATGCTGTAAGTCTGCCATCAAGTGGTGGTAGATGTTTTTCCAGAAATGGCTAAAATTTACATGAAATATTTTGACTATTGTGCGGTTAGGACCAGCTGTTACATTGTTATGATATGCTGTACATGAGTGATTGTATTGTTGTATGGACCATTAAAAAAAGGAGACCTGTAATCCATGATGCTTTTGTTAAAAAGTGGTAAGAATGGATTATTCATATTTCCTAAAATGATAACAGCCTCCGAGAACCCCCCAACCAGGGCAATGATGCCATTGTCAAAATACCCACTACTTGCAAAATGTAAGAAGAAAATGCTTGTTTCCACTAAGTGCCCCTGAAATTATACTTTTGTGTAATATACAGTATATAGCTGGAAATATGAGTGTATATGAAACTAAGTAGGTTTTGTTGGGTAATGTAATCAACAGCTATTAGACCCATGGTATGAAATGTATGGCTCCTGTGAAGAATATCACCCACGTTTGCTATTATTTTGGTTGACTGATTACCTGATTTTGCAAATTAGTTACGTGGTCAACCAGTAAATGCTTGTCTCTCTGGAGCTCTGTGTTGATTTGTTGTTCTTTGGCCAATACAGCTTGCAGCTCATCGATACAACTTCTGATAGTAGCTGTATTCAGATCCTGAAGCTTGTTTCCACTCTGCAAATGGCCAATCTACAGACAAGAAACGTGATTAATTGATCGTGCGAGTGTACATAGAATACTCGTGCAGCATCACCCTTGCTAAAATTCTCAAACTAATGCCACAAAAATGTTTTGCAAATATAAGAGATCATAGGATGTTTCAGCTTTTGTAAATGTGTTACAAAAGAAAAAAGGAGAGCTCTGCCTACACCTTCTTCAACATGCATTTATTTCTAGGTTTGTCATGTACCAAACATCGCTGATGTAACCAACTGGCTTATGGCAGGGAAAGATGTTTAATAGCACATTCTGCACTGGCAGAATACCCTCCATATGCATTTCCCCCACCCCCCAGCTATTTTCAGTTGCAGGAGGTGTAGCTGGCCAAAAAGGCAACACAAGGATCAGGGTATCATGTACTTAATGCCAATTTACAATTTCATTCTATGTTGCATTCAGAATGTTAATAAAGGAATGCATTCTTTTATTTTAGATCGAGCTCTTTTGCATAATATTTAAATATCCCCCTTGTCACTGATTCATTGTGCAGCAACTCACAAGGGTGTCTGGTCCCCTTGCAATCTGCCCTAGTTTTGTGGCAGATGGGCTACCAACCACAAGTACCTGCCTCCCTCGACCAGAATACACTGCTGATGAAAAATAACTTGCATGGGTTATAGGTTTGAATACGTTGCATACTCTTCAAGTTCAACTCTTGACAGTTGACATTATCACACCGCAGGATTTAGTGATTATGAAAATGATCAAATGGGAGGACTGCTACATGAATATGCTAGAATCAAAGGTCCTGATTTTCACTAAGACTAAGTGATGTCTACTGAAACTGTAGCTTGACAAATAATCAGCATAGGTTTCTTCTACATAATTGAAAATATTAGAACAAGGAATTTTTTTACATTTTAATGTAATTTTACTCCTCCCCTAGTTGCATGAAACCAGGAAGGATACCTACGTAGGCTTCCTACACATGCTCTGTGTTGTTGCTGCCAATCATATCTACGGTAACTGCAAATAAATGTTAAGCTAGAATATACTGTATGTGATCAACCGCTACAACGCCCATTGATTTTAAAGCACTACTAAGCATGTGTTCTGGGTAATAAAGCGCATGTGAATGATGTTTGCTTAAATGTTTTTGCCTACTTGCACTTCCTGGTTTTAGAAGAGGCAGCAATAGCTAATGCATGGGCAGATTTACATGCAGCAAAATGCTAATGGACTCCAATGCACACAAAAGTTAGGGTGACTTTTCCCTTTAAAGTATATCAACATATCTTTACAGAAACCTTTGCCACCAGTGTTACGCCTCTCATTTTCTCTGGACATATTTAGTTCTATACCATTATGCACAATCACCCATTCCCCATTTACCTGTTTCATCAAGTCCTTGAAACGGATCTTCTCGAGCTCCAGGAGTTCTTGTTGCTGTTTGACCTGTTTGTTCAAATGTTCATCTCGGTCCTTAACACTGAGAAGCTGGGCAAAGCTAGAAGAATCAAGTGGATAATTGTCTTCTTTAAGCGCCCTCTGCTGGAAAATACAAAGAAGAACTGTGAATTCCCAAAATTCACAGTGTAAAACTTAACAAATCACACTTACTTTCAACAGAGTCCTAAATAAAGTGTGTATGTTTTTGTTTCAAATCAATATCTACATAAAAAAGATAATTTCTTTGCAATATGTGATGCATGCAACAACAACCTTTATAGCAAAGTCTTTGGCAGCACATCAAATCAATGCATTTATCATACAAGTGCTCTAAAAAGGGATTTATGCTTATACATGCATTTCTAAATTTCCTTATGTAGCCCCATTTAAGAGTCCTTTAGAGCAAGCTATTCAATGAGCCTATGAATTCATAGTTCTTTATTTCTACTTTTCAGGTGGAGCTTTTAAACAGTAAACATTTATTCTGCCCAGTTTAATGTTGTATATAAACTAATCTCATTAAGATACCCTTCACAGTATATTTATGCTTCTAGTTTTAGCCTTTTTTTTAGTAATCAGTCTGATTTCCTAGCAAAATATTAGAGATAGACTTATTGGAACAAATTCACACTGCCTGTACTTGAGACTCACTTGGCTACCACCAAGTTGAGTACCTAAAATGAAGGGTGCATTACTGACTAAACACAAGTTAGCCTTACACATGACCTGAAAAATTGTCTACATGGATATCTGGGTGCATCCAAGTTTAATTACTTAATCAGTCATCTGCAACAGGTGACCAAGGCCAGATAATAAACATATCTTACTATATCCAACTGTTTATTTAGCTCCAAAATCCTGGTGTGCAATGCATTATTTTCGCTGGTCAATGACACACAATCGGCCATGATCTTGCTTCTCAAAACACGATCCTGCTCAGATTGAAGGTCCTTTTCCCGTAACTGTTGATGGAGAAAACTAATTTCGTTTCTGCAAGTGGATATAAATAAGACCTGGTAGTTATTTAATACTAATTTCTCAAAGTACATTATTTGAACACTTTCTTTTATGGACAGGATTCTCTAAAAAAACTAAAATAAACAGATGAAGCATTTTTCATTGGTTAATGCAAATTGGTGGGTATTTTATGCCATTAAAAAACACAAATACCTGAGATCAAGTGCGATGTGATCTTGTACGGCTGCAGTGTGTTTATGAAGTTTCTCCTCTATTTCATGCTTGGCTGAATTCACCTTCAGAAGATCCATTCTCTTATCTGACAACTGGCTTTCTATTGACTTCTGTTGTTCCAATCTCTGCTTTATCTGTAAACCAACTTAACATGTCACTGAAACGAACCAAACAAAACCTTTATTATTATAATTTTACCATACCACCTGTATCTGTATATATTTTTATTTAGAGAGCATTCTGTGTCAAACAGCAAATGACCACTGTTGCTACAGACTTAGTAAATCTACATAGTAAATCTACTTTCTTGAGTAGAAAGTTTCTGATACATTGTTTCTATAGGTATTGTGCAATAGCATATTATGCATTAATGCTGTAGAGCCAGTGGGAAGGTCCTATAAGACAAACTAGACGCTAGAGTTGAGCATCAAGTGAGCGCCTCTCTTTCTCTCCCTCTCTCTGAGGGAGATCTCTGATCTTTATGCTTAGAAGAAAAAGCAGGTTGGGAAATGTGTCATTAAGGGCCACTACCAATTGTATTCAACAGATGGCTTACTAGGATCTAGCTAACTACATATACACAATAGTATACCTGTGATTGCAGAGAGTATATTTTCTGTTCACTGCTAGTTAAAGAGACAAGTTCTCTCTCAAGCTCCTGTTTGCTCTTCAAAATCTCCATTTCCCTTTGAGATACTTGCAGATCTGCTAAGTCCATCATTTTCTTAAGATTCACAATCTCCTCTACCAACATTTGCTTCTCTTTAGAATGGGCCTCTGCAGAGAAGAATACTTAATGTACGTAGAGAAACAAAACTTAACAAATAAACATAGACACCAGCTGAAGTAAATTATCAGAAGCCACCTTAGTTCCCAGGAAAGCAGTTACAGACTAGAGGCAAACCTTCTGTAGCTTGGATTTCCCCTCTGAGGTTATCACGATCTCTTTGCAACATAAGTAAGTTTGCATCTGTTCTTTTAACTTCCAGTTGGAGACCACTGTACTGAGAATGAAGGCCCTGGATAAAATGGAACATGGATGTTTGTAAGAACCCTGTAATCTGTAATAAAACATTACTTCCATATACACACACTCAATGACACCAATGTACCTGAAAATATTTAGTGCATTAAATGTTTTTACAAAAGAACAATGAAAAGGGTACTGAGAAGGTGCTAGATAAGTGGAAAATGCTTCAAGCTGAAGTAAAAAGGGCAGTAAAATTCCGTCTAGATGAGCCAAACTGAAGTGTAGATCCGAATTTAACTTTTCAAAAACAAACTCCATACCTTGTGCATCAAACCTTGAATAATTATCTTACTGTCCACAGATCTCACCTCCTTGTTTCTCAATCCTTTACAAGACATATCGGTTTTACCAGATTTGTGGAAATAATGAATAGGGAGAAAATACTTGCTAATTCTATTGCTATTGCACCTTAATAATGATTATAGTGATTTAATATTGGACATCAATTTACCCGCAGCTTCTTCAATATATGCTCTGCTTCAGAGTTTAGTCTGGGTTGAAGACTTTTGGCCTTCTTAGTTTGTTCACGAGTAAACCCATGATGTTAAGGAGCATGTTGTGAAAGAACAAATGCTATAAACTAGCAGCAGTTTGACAGTAATTTTGTGAAAAAAGTGTATATATATGGATATATATATATATATATATATGCACAGACAGTTGGTAAAAAGCCTACAGGCAAATAATTTCTTGCACTTTGTGTTTCTGACAATTGTGCACTGCATAGTATTCATATAGGTGGGATGTGTATCGACACCAAGAAATAGAGTTGTATCATATCAATCATTGATCTCAACTTTCCAAAAATACTCTAAAAGGGAAACCACTCCACCTTGAGTTTAGCATCTGATCCACCCCAGATCTTTTTGTCTTCTTTTGGCTAGTTCCCATTATTACAAGGTACAGCCATGAGCAGATCTTCTGAGATTACCTTCTGTGACAGAATGAGCTGTCATACAGGGCCCCCAAGGTAGTCAGAGATGGCTCCAGCCTGGCTGTCAAACCAAGATAGCACAAGTAGGAACTCCATTGTTCTAATCCCATCAATAGGATTGCTGCCAGGGGAATTAATGGTTGGGTTGTATACATGTCATGTATCTGTTTATCTATGTTAATGCAGTTCTGTGGATATATGTGACTATGTTTTACAAGAATAAACTGTTCATTCCTGCTGTACTCAATTCAAGATAGTTGTGTCTACTTATTGGGTACACATAGCAGGGTTCCAAGGTGTGCATGCTGACTGGTGCTGGAAGTTATTTCAGGGACAAAAGGAGGATACCTCCTGGGAGTTACTACAGCGCTCTTGGTGACATCTTCTTCTCACAATATTCATCAATCTTAACCATAAACTGAAGACTCCTCTGTGTCCCACTCTCTAATACCCACCAAACATTTAAGAAAGCTACAAAGGCTTTCCCACAGGCTTGTCATGATCAATATCAACTCTACTTCTCCAAAATCAATTTTTTTTCTTGTGTCTCCATTGATAATGTCTGTGCACCAGACATCGTGTGGCTCTTTTTCTGTAAATGGTTGTAGGATCCTAATCTACTCAATCTGATTTTTTTCTCTAAATTTCTGTTCTAGCGGCTAGATTAAGGCATATTGGAAATGTTCAACATTCTTCTAAATATCTTCTATAGTGCCAAAACTTTATGCAGACCTTCTTCCAATACATATATTCAAGGGGAATAACGAGATTAGAATAGACAAAGACAAACCGATCAATTAGGTAAACAGGGCCCTGCTCGCTATCAGCATAAAAAGTTACACTACACTGAGACACAACAGAGAAGAAGCCGTAGAGTATTGGTGTGAGCCAAAACTGAAGAAGAAGAAGTGGTCTGAGCTAAAAAAAAAACCCCAAACATGTAGTAGTACAATAAAATATACTGGCCATTCAAGACTAAACCTTTCTTTTTTTATTTTTATTGAGCTATTACAATAAACAATGATAATGAAAAAATGTCAGTTGCAAAGACTTATATATACCTTTAAGATGCCATGCTTAAAGACTAAAAAGAATACGCTACCTCTCATGCTACATTGCAGTCAGGTACATGTTGCCTTTGTACAAAAGTAAGGTATAGCCACAAACAATGGTACGTATACCGCTGTCTAGCCACACAATCATCCATTAGGACCTATTCACAGACACCTCCATTTCCTAAATATGAATGAGGACAGATGGGAATAAAAAAAGTGTAGGCAAAGATGATAATGAGAGGTAGTAGAAACCTATATATATATATTAACAAAAACATAGAATGTAGGTAGATCGGTCAAGATATGAGAACTATTACAATAAAACATCAGATGAACAGACATCTCCTTAGTCAGCAGTAACCATTTCATTATGAAAATGCAGAAATGTAATGTCCAGGGTATAACCATTCACACCCACATTCTATACTCCTAACCACATGCCGATTTCTCTTACAGGTGCTACAAAACATATGCCTCTAAATCCTTTAACAATTACAGGAAAAGGATATAGGAAACTGGCCTCCAGTTCGAGGAAGTAGATCTGCTGTTGTAGATTCTTGATATATTCGACCTCCACCGTAGATATAGTGGATTCCATGTCCTCTTCCTAAAGCAAACAATTATTATACGAGGCATCCTGTTTGTTTTGTAACACAACTATCGCCTTATCCACTGAGACTCAATATGAGAAACAGCCAAAAAGACAGCAATCTAGGTGGTTTCTTATTAATATATTAAAATGAGTAAAAAAATATACCTAAATTCATTAATTCATAATATGTACTGCTTCGGGTTTTTGAAAAGTCTTATCCTTTTAAACATCAGACATTCCTTCAGTAGATCATCTCAAAACATTTCATCTTCTACTTGCGGGTCAAACATTTTGTTTGATGAACTTTGTACTTTTATTGGAAAAAAATGTAGCCCTTATGAAAAAATTACTGCAGTTTTTCTGAAGTAATACTGCAGTTTTTTGGACATGAAAAAACTGCAATACTGCACATTTACTGCATTTGTACTTCAATGTATTACTGCATTTAGTGCACTTTTTTTATATTGCCAACCTACAGTTGTACTTCAATGTGAAGTACAAATGCAGTAAAACTGCAGTAAATGTGCAGTAAAACTGCAGATTGCAGTTTTTTCATGTCCAAAAAACTGCAGTATTACTTCAGAAAAACTGCAGTAATTTTTTCGTAAGGGAGTTGGTGCACTTGAACCTCACATACAAAACAAAGATACAGAATTTAATTATATACAACTTATATAATTATAATACTCCCTGTTTATATACATTATTATGTCCCAGACGGCACCCCCAAATAAAGCACCCCCCAATCCCACATTTTAAACAAATGCCCTTTCTATATTGATATAATATAGAATGCACAAATGACATTTCTTACACGTTCTTAATAGAGGTTTCTTTTATGAAATACTGACATATACAGAATATATTTAATATTTCTATATGTATCAGGCTATATAAGGTATCAAAACCTTATACTTTACTTAGGTAATGCTTAGGTAATGTTAATGCGCATATATATACACACACACTAATATATATATATATATACACACATACATACAAATAAATGTATGACTAGATGCTGGGGTGTGGTATAAACTATATACCGGTAGGCAGCAGCTTGGCAGTCTGATCCTCTTCCTTCCTCAGTGTAAAAATAAAACCTCCTTGTTAGGACGCTATCTGGTTGCCCTTGGTTGCAGTTACTTCCTGCAACCAAGGGCAACCAGATAGCGTCCTAAGCCCTCTGAGGCTTCTGCGGCCATACAGATTGCTGGCCCTGCCGTAACTCATTCTTTGGATTGATTTTAACGAAAACAAAATGAATGAAATATTTTTAAAGCGCAGCAAGGTGTTTTATGTTATCTTAAAATATATCAAGTACATTTTTATATATTAAGTAAAGCACATTTCAAAATGTGAAAGAGGGACGCTCCCTATGATTCCCACCCAGCCAGGTGTCCACCATAATGCTAGCTGAGCATCATGGGAAGAGTAGTCCACAGCAGCAGAGATTTTTTTTTTTTAATTAAAATAGGCTAATGTTAGCCTCCCTCCCTGGACCCCTACACACCGGCTTTACACACACCTGCCCATAAACACAAACACACATATACACATAGACAGCCCTCACGTGCGCACGTGTACACACACACACACGTACACTGCCCTTAAAGAAAAAAATAGACGCATACACTGCCCTTTGATTTGGAATAAAAACATTTGCTACTGCAAACAATTTTAGATGAAAAAGTTCCCTTTTTTCAGTGGAACAAAATCACATTATTCTTCACGACATTCTTGTAAGAAACGTTTATTTCTTTATTAATTCATGTAAACTATTTTTGCATATTTAATAAAAGCTATGATTAAGACATTGTTTGTTTCCTTTTATTTGCCAACCTGCCCCCCCCACTTATGCACATCTGCCCTCAGGCTTGCCACTCTGCCCCTAGAAATGTGTTATACCCCCCTATACGCCACTCTGCCTCTCTGATATGCCTCTTAACCCCCTATATGCCACTCTGCCCCCAGAAATGCCTAATGCCATAATGTACTAGATTACACTCCATATGCCTATTGTATGTATATTTTTTCTTTTTCTATATCAACAACTGTATACCCTGCATGCAAAATTATTTCTAAGCTTGGTCCTCTGGACATACTTGAAAAGGAGAGAAATCTCAATGAATTCTTCCTGCTAAAATGCTTTCTAAATATCTGTAACCACAATAACAAGTAAATTACTCATCCCAACTTCCAGAATGGGATCAAGACTCTGGAGAAGTAACCTAAATATGGGCATATAAACCAGTTGCGCATGTCAAAGTCAGGCAGACATAAGTGATATGCCCATAGGAGACTTGCACTGGGGGAACCAGATATACCATATTTGCTCGATTATAAGACGACCCTGATTATAAGACGACCCCCCAAAATCTGAATATTAATTTAGGACAAAAAAGAAAAAGCCTGAATATAAGACGACCCTATAGGAAAAAAAGTTTTACCAGTAAATGTTAATTCATGTAAACTATTATATTTTTTAATAAAAGCTATGATTGAGAAAAACATTTTTTTTGTTTTTCCTTGTATTTCCTTGTATTTTCCAACCTGCCCCCCAGTTACGCACATCTGCCCCAAGGCTTGCCACTCCAATATGGCACTGTGGCCCATGATATGCCTTTTAACCCTTTATATGCCACTGTGCCCCATGATATGCCTTTTAACCCCCCTATGGCATTTAGGGGGTTAAAAGGCATATTATGGGGCAGAGTGGCATATAGGGAGGTATAAGGCATTTCAGGAGGCAGACTGGCATTCAGGAGGTTAAAAGGCATGTCATAGAGCACTCTGCCTCCAGAAATGCCCTATGCCCCCATTTAACACTCCCCCCCCCCCACTTACCGGTGCTTCCAATTTCCTGCTGTATACCAGTGGGCAGCAGTCTTCCTTCCTGTCCCCCCCCCCCACCCCTCACACACTTACCGGTGCTTCCACACCAGCACCGGTAACTCTGATCTCTGACAGTCGGGGAAGGTCTGCGCGATGGACGCAGACAACCCCCGCTGCTAGCCACACCTCCATCCGGCTGCAGCGGAAGTTGTCTACGCGGATCGCGTGGACGTCAACCCGCTGCCCCGGTATACAGCAGGAAATTGGAAGCACCGGTAAGTGTGTGTGGGGTGGGGGAGTGTTAAATGGGGGGAGAGACAGAAGGATCCAGGTCCCCTGCAGTGGTGCGGGGGATCTGGATCTTAGTCTCATTGTCAGACCTCTATTTGAGGTCTGATTATAAGACGACCCCGATTAGGAGACGAGGGGTATTTTTCAGAGCATTTGCTCTGAAAAAACCTTGTCTTATAATCGAGCAAATACGGTAATAGTGGGGTTACTGCTGCATTTATGTGCACACATTATATGCAAGCCTCTCTAGTTTTGACCGGGAGATCTCCGAATCCTCCGGGTCACGGGATCAGGGTCTTGACACGCCCCGCTCCCCGTCCATTTTCCCTTTTGATGGGATTGACGTTGGTGGGGGGCCATGTCTTTAAGCATACCTGTCAGTCACCATCGTCTGATTCCCACATGCTTGAAGGCTCGAAGTATTGTGTGTTGGCTTACCTGCCATCAAGTTGGCTTACCTGCCATCAAATTCCATGCTTCTATGATGCTCTGCAAACAATTTAGTTGAGTACATATGCCCTTTCTTAAAGCTTGAATCTAGCCATTCTCCTCTGATTGCACTCACTAACATCATTATATTGTTACAGTTCCACTGTTATACGTAATATCATTGTTATTGTTGTGACTTCCTGCCTTATCACAGATAAGGCCTCAATGTATATTATGACGACCTCCTGGACGTATATGTGTATACAATTTGGCCCACCTAGTCTCCTGAAGCCAATATTCCTTTATTTTCTTGTGAGATCAGAAATCTGACATTCATAACATCTTTGGTTATATTAGTCCAAACAACCCCTCCTGGAAGGCTGATCTAAACATCAACAGCTAGTTTTGTATACATTTGTGTAATATTTCGTAATCTGTGCAAGTGTAAGATTTTTATACACAATTATTGTAGACACCAATAACCTATTCAAGTCTTGTCATATACACTAATATCCTCATATGGACATTGTGCCTATCCCTAGTAGAGTACTCCTTTCCTCTTTAGATCCATTGTTGATGTATGTCCTCAATTCACTCCCAATTATTCATCTCCTAACAGGCTTAAACATTTTTGTTGTGCAGCTTTCAACCCCAACCAGTTCTTCCTTCACCTTTTTGGAGGAAGCACATAGAGTACACTACAGGGTTATTTTTTCAACAAATTGTACATTCACCCAGTATTTGATATGAGAGTTTGGCCCTCACATGGATTCTTAAAAAGGATATACCATATATATTTTTGTCCTCTTAAGTGCCATTTTGTTTTAGACCTGCGTAACCAAGACAATAGCTCATCTATTTCTTAGTGATCTTTCATATCAGATATGCTATATAAATAAAAAAGATAATAATAATAATAATAATATGAGTGTTTCAGAATTTGATGTGTCATCCCAATACCATACTTGAATCAATAGAAAGGGTTTTGCATAAAATATAATTCTGTTTAGACTGATTTGTGATCTTACAATTAACAACCAATCCTTCAAGTTCCTTCCGATTAGTTTGTTTCCATGGTGATAGCTGCCAAATTGCCTCAGCAAATGCAAAACTGGAGGATTCTGAACTGTACATTGACCATATCAGGTATTCATTGTAATCATATTATGGAATTTTCCTGGCGCTTGCTTTGTTCATAGGTAACAAGGAGGTAGGGCTTGGAACGAGGTATGGCTAGCTGTAAACAGGACTTGGGAGTGGGCTAGCTGGACTTGGGAGTGGGCAGAACACGGTCACACATGGGTTAACAATGGGTTCGATCAAACAGCAAAAATATTGAGGACACTCACCTGGAGCTTCACAAAAGCAAGACAAAAATAAATTAAAACCAGATCTCACACAACAGTATAAAAAAAAAGTTTATTTTTCAAGGTTACCCTGTCAGTTTTCATAGTCATACAAGTCACTTTATTCTGTTTAGCACTTAAACACAAATCTTAATTGTATAATACAATGGCATGTCCATTTTAATCTAAAACAAACTAGTATTGTAACTAATTAAATTGCAAAAATAAACAGAGAAATAAAAATGAACTTGTTGGGCACTGTCAAAAAAACTAACAAGGAAAACAACTGATTTGGATAAGGCACTAAAAGTATATTTAAACAAGTACACAATGATATTTTGTATGCATACACCTAAGGCATACACATACCTTGACAAAGCATCTAATGGAAGTTTAACCAATGTTCATCTTCAGCTAGAAGCCAAGTTTCAGTTATGTGCAATTGAAAATGTTTTATTAAAGTGCAGCTTGTATATTAACGTAATTAAATATGTTATGTTACAATGACCGTGTGTGTGATGCCAAACATAAATAGCATTATATAACAATATAGAAAATATATGCTATACAGTCTGTTTGCTGAACAATAACCAAGGAAACAATATGTCAATTGTACCAAATTGGACATTATGGGAGATGATGACCATACCTCAAAACCCCTTGATATACCCCTGATGCTTCATTGATCATAGCCGATTGCAAGGCCTCTTGTCAGACTTAGGATCACAAGAAAGACAGAGGTTTAACCCCATTAACTTCCACCTTCATAGCCCCCTAGCATAAACTAGCCATGACCTCTCCGACATGGCTCCATATCATTATACTACAAATATGGAAATGTTGGGGGATATCTTCAGGCCAGCATACCTGGGTACAGCCATGGCACAGTATCTTTATTGGCATAAAAAGAGCTTAATGAGTAACTAGAAAGATAAAACATTAAAGGGCATTGTGGTATTGTAAATAAAAAAAAATAATAAAGATTTAATAAACATGCATACTCCAGAGGGTCAAACTATAGAGTCAAATTTAAAATTGAGTATAGAGTATGGCCATGTTGTGGTGATTCTTTTTTCAACGGAATGGCAAATGACAACTATGAATGTGGTAGTTACCGTAGCTTAACAAAACAACAATGCTTGCAACAGGACATTGTTGACAAACACGTATATATTACCTTTATAGACAAAAAAAGAACAGACACTTCTCTGTAGAGACAAATCTGTAGAGATCAAATTTACATTTGACACCAGTTATATCAGAATCCGAGTCAATATATATCTGGTTCTATGTTATTATGCAGTGAACTACTTGTGATATGTTTTAAAGATTTTCTTGTTGCATTCAGCTATAAGGTAACTTAAGTGGGGAAACATGTAACATGAATTTTGGGTTTTCTACTTGACACATTGGCACTAACTTTTATTACAATTGTCATTCGGTAAAATATTCTTTTTACCGAGGGTGCAAGCATACAAACTTATTGATTTTTATGTTAAACACGTACAAACCATTTTAAGAATATTTTTATTTACACTTGACATCATCCTGACATTTATAAAATGTGCCCAATTACATGATCTCAGTCATCTACTGATATATTGTACAAGGAATATATGGCTTCCAATTTGTATTGTAACTGAAAATAAAATTATGCATTACAATAACCTGAAGTCCTTAAAGGCAACAATTAATAATATACATACATTTCTCACATTTTGGCAAAATTAAATGGCAACTTTTACTCTGGAAGCTGTAGATTTCCTCCCCGGGAAGAAATAGTATTATGGGTATATATAATTACGTCACCTTACGACTGTAGTCATGAGGTTACTGCATTCAATATCCTATGAATAAAGTGTCTCTGCTATTGAAACGGTTAATATCAGTTAAGGAACATCAAACTACATAGTGAGAGCTTACAAAAACAAGATCTCAGATCATCCTCTATCTAAACCAATCCAAGTATTAAATAAAATGCTAAATAGCACGTACAGATATATACAGCTCTAATCTATAGACAACATAAACAAAAAGTCATAGCTAGTTTAATGATATGTTGTGGCAGAGTAAGAATGCATAACGGTAAATTCATTCAACCAAAAGACAGATGCCTGAGTGCAGGACTTTAAATCAATTCAATCAATTAAAACAACCCAACGTTAATTTAGATTGGAAAACACGTTATATCCCCCCACGCTGTTACAATGCCCACCTTGTAAAGCTCAACATTAACTGAATACTAACATTAATTTGGGCATTAATACAGTATATCTATTGGACCAGTTTTACCAACGATCAATCACGGAGGCCAATACTTCTTATTTTCACATGCCAAGTCCACTAGACTTTTCTATTTACAAGGACACAAATTATTCTTTATGTACCAAATGTTCAGCCCCTGCTCATAAACTCTTTGTTAAATGTAATTTCAGATAAAATATGATCTTTGAGCTTTTAACAAGCTCGTACTTATGCATTAGAACCTGGAAGACATGTATCTTACATGCTGATGTCATAATTGATCATGTGTTTTGCCTAGTGAGTTTTTATGTTTTACGGATGTAAAAAAGGACCTAGGTATATTTAAAGCCTAAGGTGTATAATTTACTATGAGTTTGTAGACAAGTTGACATTCAACTATTCTGAGGGGCCATCCCAAATGAGCTTCACTTACAAGAAGGGATGAGCAAGTCCTGCATGACCTGTAGTTTAATTTTGCATACTTCTTGAAAGTCATTTCAACTAGTTATGCAGTGTAAACTCAGCCTTCTGGCTTTAAACGTTCTCTAGGTTGGTCTTTCATAATGCAAAGTCAGTGAGTTGACATGTTTCAGTCTCCCAGTTTACAAAATAAACACCTAAAACCGTAATGGAAAAAAACATGTCACAAAGGCCACTTTGCATTGATGTTTGTGGTGGTTTTCTGAGAACCTCAACATAGCTTCACTATTTCATTTATTGGTGGCTTTGTTAGAAGTTTGTCAAGGAAGGTTGTATCAACAGCTTCCAGTCTTGCAAATTATCTAACAAATACTTAAAGTGGGTGCTCTAAGCGTTATTTTGAGGTTTAGCCAAAATTAAATAGGTTTTTGTTTAGTACATACTGTAATAGAATTTTTAAAGTTTATATGTCCAGTTTGTCAGTCCCTGCAGGTAAAAATAAACATGGGTGTAATGTGAGGGTAGGCTGTTTTAAAATTAAATTGTAAGCTCCCAAGAGCAGGGCTATCTTCTCCTTCTGTAAAAATATCTCCTAATATGTTTAATGTTATCGCCAAATTGTATGTTGCTTAATATCATTGTTTATTTTCACTGCCCTTCATTGTAATAGCACCATGGAATCTGTTGGTGCTGCATAAATAAATGTAATGTAGTCTGATGTATGTTCTAAAACATTGCGGTGCAAATGCATCCAGTAGAATACAAATCTCAATGGACCCCTGGAAAATGGCAGTCATACTGGTTTTATGCCCAGGTCAGCCCCAATGTGTAGTAAACGAAGTGAGGTATTTTGGTCTAAGACAATTGGACCTAGGCCTAGGGAGGCAGGTCTGAGGGAGCAGTAGGCCACTGATACTTTAACCCCTTAAGGACAATGGGCGGTCCCTAAACCCATTGAAAACAATGCATTTTGAGCCCGTACATGTACAGGCTTTGTCATTAAGGGGTCAACAGAGACAGATTGCCTTACATTGAGCCACTGCCCAATGATCTCTTGTAACTTGTTCATTTAGACTACAGAGCTTCCACAGAATCTTTTTACTAATGCTGAGCAACCTCAGAGAGTCAGAATGGATATAACATGTGCCAGCAACACAGAGAATGGGCAAAATTAATTGAAATTTAAATTGGAAAATACTTTATGAACCTCCAGAAAGGATATAACATTGTCCCAGCAGAACAGAGAAGGGGCAACGAGAAAAAGAGGAGTCCCTGCTTAGGTTAGGCCATGGGGGTTGTGGGGATGCTACTTTGGGGCCTTTTTAGGTTGTGTGGTTTCCTGTGATACAACTGAATTGTTAGAATGCTCTTCAATTTCAAGGGAACCTGCCCTTGTCCTGTGTGAAATGAAGCACTCGAGGAAATGTAATTTTGCGTTTGTACCTTTGAGAACAATGCTATGGACCCGACATGGAAGCAGTTCATGGTTTTTTTTTTAGTGTCACAACAGAGGGTACCTGGGCTAGAATATTAAGATAACCCTGCTTCACCACCTTTATTTTTTTGTAATATTAGTATAACACAAAGGGCATTGTGTTGTAACGCAGAAACGAAAAGGAAGACATCAAAACAATATGAAAATATACTTAAAAAAACTGATTGCAAGACGAATGCTATCCTCCCGGGATCTGGTCAAATATGGTTACTAACCAAAGCCAGGCTAGATAAGACCGTTGGTTGGAATAACATGGTGTGGTAAATGAAACAGACGGCCACAGGTTTAATAATTGGTAGAGCTCTGTATGAACATATGCAAAAGTAAATCCCTGCCCGAGCAATTCATTATCAGTGCAAAACCTATGTTTCAATCTCTCATCACTGGCCTTACTGCCATATGTACAGCAGTCTTAGCAGTAGTGGACAGTGAGCACAGAATTCTTTGTGGCTGCTGAACAGTTTGTACTGTTACATCCCACCTGGACTAGAAACCTGTTTCTTGGCTAAAATGAATTTGCCAAACATAATCTTAATAAATAAAAAAGTATTTTGTGCCATAGGCATTGCCTAGGCTAGTCTTATAACCACAGGTGTACGAACAAATGGCTGTCCAATCTTCAAGTTCTGATCAGGTTTCTTATTTTGATTGTCTATTTTGATTTGCAGCCTAAACCTACATTGACACATCTATTAAGGGAATGGCAATTAAATCAAAGGTCCGAAATAAAAACATATTATACAAATTAAAAAAAGCAGCAATTCTGGGCATGTCCATCCAGGAGTGCACCAGGAATAGGTGGCATTGTGGTCTGTCATAGGGAGCTGTATGGAGCATTGAAGGTCTTTCGGAATTCCAGCTTCAACAAAATAATGTTCTCTGCCGCACAGTTTAGTATAGCCCCTGGGACTGTTTCAAGCTTCACAGGGTCCCCTAATCTTACCATGACATACCATTGGACCGCGTCCTTTTTCGTCTCTTTTTACAAAGGACATAGACAGGCAATACGAATATTCCTAAGGACGAAAAAATATTGCAATAAATAAGTATGTTAGAAACATATACTTTATACTGTAATGGCAATGGTTGTCAAGTTTATATAAAAAAGGCAGCACTACCAAGCAACATTTTATTTATGGGAATTTTATTTATGCTGAAATTAATTGGAGAAATAAATCTAGAGTTAAGATAAGGGTAATTGCTATTCTTTTATTTTGTAGAAGTGTCAAAAGAGGATCATGTTGTTTTCTCCTAAAAGTTCAGAAGAACAATATACATTATTGGCTGAGTGCAGTGGCAAGCATATATACCTTACATTTCTTTTATTGGGGAAGGGAGAGGAGACACGCGTGAAATCAGTCACAGACCTCTGCAGGGATCAGGCTTTATTAACCACCACGGCAGCCAGCCTGCTGATCTCACATGAACAAGTAAACACATTAGACTTACTGTGCAGGCACAGGGCATGGTACATGAACATATTGGAAGCCCCATTACACTATAAGCCAGGGCTCGATAAATCCCATGTGGCCAGGGTGACAACAAATCACTTCCTGCTCCTAGGGTTTGGCAGGGGAACAATGGGTTAACTGTACAAAAGTACAACGTGCACCTTAGTGCTACATTTATCCAGCACCACTTACACTCCCCCAACCTGGGCATAACAAGCCCCAGCATGCGGAGTCTGAGCATGAGGATATGATGTAATTTCCCAGCACTGAGATGTAAGCAGCCTGTGAAGACTGCAAGGGACCAACAAAGGTAGAGGGGAAATGAGTGTGTGTAAGCGTGTAAGTAACTAAGTATGTGTGTTAGTATGTGTGTATGTATGTTACTGTGTGTTTAAATACGTTATTCTGTGTGTATGTTACAGTGTTAGTGTGTGTATATTAATAGGCTACCGAGTGTATGTGTGTTACTGAGTGAGTGTTATGTGTATGTATGTTTAATGTGTGTATAAGTATGTTACTGAGTGTGTGTTATGTGTATAAGTATGTTACTCTGTGTGTGTTTGTGTGTATTGTTGCATGATAATGTGTGTTAATATGCTTGTTACTTAGTATTATTGAGAATATCAAGATGCTTCTTGAGAACAGCAAACTCAAAGTGATTGAGTGTTCTTTTTATGTCAAAGTAGCTCTAAAACACACCTCCAATCCGGTGTCATTGATTGGACTGCAATTTTGTTGAAGTGATTAGCCTAGGGGTTAACATACATTTTGCAACCCACACTGTGAATGGTGAATATGGACAAGAATACAATAATTTGTGTGTTACTGGTTAAAACAGAATGTGTTTGTTCATTATTGTAACATGATCATATCATGTTTAAAAGGCAATTTCATACATAAATGCTGGTAATTCCAAAGGGCTCACTTACTTTTCTTGACACTACATTTATTGTTTTATTTTTTACTAGTTATTTAATGATTTTAAGTTTCTCTATTTACACAGCCTTTGGTCATTCCTTCTGCCTCCTGGTAAATCCTTCATCGTGCATCAGTACACCACACAAGTTGATTCTAATGTTCTTACCGATTACAACTGCAATGGCTCCAAGTACCAAACCTAGAACTATTAGCAGGGGTGCAATGAGTAGTTTACCAGCTGAAAAACAGAAGTAAAGAAACCATGTCAGATTCCATTGTGATTTTTAGTAAGAATTGAATTTGAAGAACACTCAGTACATCATACTTATTGTAATTAGACAGAATTAGTGCAGCCTGTTTGGATCTCTTTGTATATAACGTCAACGCAATAACGAGGAAGGGAAACAGGGAAAATAAAATCTTTGATCATCAACCAGGGGAGGGCTGGCAAGGGGGGGGCAGAGTGGCAAATTGTCCTCTGGGCTTTTGTTTTTCTCTTTTATGTGTATTTATGCAGTCCCACTGGAGTAAATTGTTTTGGACTGGATAGCCCATATTGAGTGTATTGTCTGCCAAAAGGCGTTTTGGGCTACTTTATTGCTAGGTACCTTTGGTTAGTTTTTGCCCCCTTAGGCTGAATATTGCCCTCCCCAGGTATTAACTACGTGTTAAACTTCAAAGATTCGGGCGCCCCAATCTTTGAAGTTTATCCTATTTGAACATTTGTGAGGAGTGTTTTTTCTTGGGAGCTGCAGAACTTGTAGGAGACACATTTATATTTTTTATATATATACTTTATATTTATTTCACTGTGGTTCACGGGATTGGTGAAAACCTTTTTGTATTTATATTAACTACGTCTTACACAGTATGACTGATTAAAATAAATGTTTGCACCTGACTCCCTCTTTGCGATGGACAGGTCACAGAGCTATAACATTGAAAAGAAGTGCTTACCCAGCATGCACTGTACTTCCTGTTTATAAATAGCGGCTCATTTTGAATCTTTGTAATATGTAGAGACATGCCAACATTGAACATATGGCAAATTCATGTGCATTAAAAAAAATACATTTTTAATGGTTCTATAGTTTTAAACAATTTAGTTTAAAACTATAGAACCATTAAAAAAATGTTTTTTTAATGCATATGGGCAGTTTGTCTGGTCTAGTTTTTTTTTTTTTTTTAAATGTCCAAGATGTAGATGTAGTGGTGTCAGTTATAGCATACAGTTATAGTATACATAGCATACATCCTCTTTGTGTTGGTACTGTGGAGCATGCCACATTTTGGGTTTATGCCCACAAAATTGTCTTGTTTTAAGAAGTAGCAAGTGACATATGAACAGAGATTGGAGTAAGTTAGTACAAAAAGCTTGGCGAAAGTAGTACTTTCTTGGGAGCCATGGCTAGCCGACTCGCATGCCTGCTTTTTTTAAATGCCAATAGGTCGGTCAAACATTAATCAAAGTTACCATGCAGGTTTCCTGCCTTGCATGCTACACACTCACCACAAACAGAGCCTCGCACTAATCTCCTTACGTGCGGTCTCTCTGGGAGGTAGCGGTATTTGCAGCCAAATATACTGAGGTTTGATGTGTGATCACCAAAGAAGCGTAGCTGGCGGTATCTCTCTCCACAGCGGTAGCAGAAATTAGTGTTACATTGAGAACAGGTCATGTGATCGCATCCTTCTGTTCTCTGAATGTGGACCTGGAAATCAAGAAACCCACAGAGTGTTAAGTAATAATAATGAAAAAAAAGACATTGAATTTAATGATAATTATAGGATGATTGATCTGTGCGGCCGTGTGAAATCAGCCACTGAAAGACAAGAGCTTAATGAAGGTAGGTCAGAGGTGCTATTGGGTTTGCCAGACCTGATTTGCAGAACCAAAACAAAAAATAAAATGACCCAAAACTATTTCCAACAGCATCAAATGAAACTTAAGCGTAATAATTAATCATCATTCAATAGTGTAATATGCTATATTACAGATGTTCCAGTAGAGGGAGATCAAGCTTCTTGTCAGTATATAACACACGGTTAATGCGAACATAAACACCGTGATTATCGATACACACACACACATTGCTGAGCATATCCGTGCCGGTTCTAACAGCTTCCAAGTGGAGCACAGACGTTGATGGTTTGACTCAATAACCTGTCAAGTACACATTACAGTGCAGTGTGCCAGAAATTTAACGCCAAAACCTCCCCACTTTCATACTAGACATACTAATAGGAAACAGAGCACCCATAAAACAAATGGATGCAGCTATGTCTTATCTGCAGTCCATTGCTATGAGAAATTGTATTTATATGAAGATGGCCAATAAAAACGAAATACAAAATGTGAACAGCTAAATAATGATCCCAGATCTAGAATACTTTTTTTTAAATAAAGGCCTCGTCAATCAAATTAAAGGGTTAACTTTAAGTAAAAAGCCACTGATACAAATGTATTACCTTCCAGTGCTGCTATCTAAATACATCACATTGGTCTGAATACATCTAAGCCGACTTAAAGAGGAACTCCCACTGTGTTTTAATACTAGTATGACATTAAAATGAGTTTCCAAAAATATTGCGTTGCTTTCATTTATAAAATAGATCTAGTTTTTGTATAATGTTCTCAGATGGTTGCATATGTATTTGTATCGCATTTGTATGGGTTTTAGCTCTGTTATCAATGACTGCTTTGTGGTAAACAAAAGAATAACTCAGTCTTAATCACCCAAACAGACACTCTAACCAATAAAAGGTCTACGAATTTCTATGGAAAGGATTTTATTGGACAAGCAGGCCTCTTTTAGCATTGTCATGAATTGTCAGCTCAGTGTTGTGTGAAGGTACCTTGTGCGAAGGTAGAGCCACCCATAGTATCACATGCCTACAATGACAAACTATAGGTATGCAGAGAAAGGACGTTTATTGGAACAAGATTAAATTGAACCAGTTTTTCTTCGTTACTGTATGCAGCAGTGTTTAAATAATGTTTTTTCCCCCATAACATTTTGTGCAGGGTGGGTTGTCCGAGATACATTTTTTAATAATGATGTCTCCTACATACACATAGGTACCCACTCACATGCCAGCCCTTGTATACAGGCAGTTACAGTGTAAAAAGGATATGTAGGTAATAGGTACCTTATTAAAAGTTTCAAAAAAGTGCAATATAAATATTGAAGCAAGTATTTTATATCCATTAGCAGTCTTTTTGTCCTGTCTATACTTTACCTTTTCCTACTGTGGTTCTTTTTACGTTGAAATTAATCATTTAAAGAGACGGCGCTGAGGTTGTTGACCAAATCAGTGTTGACTGTAGAAACAAACGATATGAGATATCTGCATGTTCTACTCTAACTGCTTACAAACACTGACAAGGGTCAATAGTATTCTCTGATCGAATAAAATGCATTTGAGTAGTCACAATAGTTTTCTCCGAACTTGAAAGAGAATATAATAATATAAACTCATAATAATAATTCAGCTTCATTTATTACCTTAATTTCTTTGGAAACCTTAGAATGTATACAGCATAAAGAAGCTTACAGGCTTTATAAAACAAACAATATTGTTCTAATGTAACCTTGTATCTCTTCTACGATACTGGGTATTCTATCCTGCTGTCCAACTGCTCATCTAACCCACTGTGATAATCCTACATCTAATCTGGATTACAAATCTGAAGGTGACAGGGAAATGGTAATGACACAAAATCAAACATTCCATGTATTCTGTAGTATATGCTCTTCAGCCAAGGAGGATTACTGGTCAGATTTGCAATCACTACTAAAAGGTGAGATTATTTGGAGTACCAAACTGATTAAAAAACGTAGGCCCTACCTTACACTCTAATGCCCATGGAATTGACAGAAAATGGATTCAATGTTTTTTTTTTAAACAAATAAATCTTATTACTTCATATATAGAAGACAGAACCCAAACCTGCATGTGCCATTACTCCACAACCCAGCACTGAAATGTTTATTATAACATAGCAACACTTAACCAAAGCTGATCAGAACCGCACAAGACTGGCTACTGGCCAGTGAGTGGTCTGGCTTCAGGCAAGGTAGGATAGTAAACATATTTACCTTTTTTCCTTATCTCAAGCTGTTGTGTAAGAAAGGATTGCCCTGGCAGTTGCCCATCGAGTCCTACAACATACACCCACCACATGATGACATTGCAGTAAAGAGAAAACAAACTTACTCGGATTCATGCCAACAAATTCCCTTTCTAGATGTCCTTGTGATTTCTATTTAAATGGCCATCAGTGTAAAGCAGCGCCCTTTAGAAGCCTATGCCTAACATTACTCTGTTAAGCATCAAAGAGCTTTCCTTTTTTATGAGATGGTTCCACTCAAATATACACTGGTTAGAAAACAGGTTTTGGCTGTAATGAGATGTCAATAATTGAGATTCCTGTACATGCAGTTCCAAACCAATAATTTCTGACAATACGGAATGCAGAAAGATGTTCACCTTTACCCGTTCATACAACTGCAATAAGTGGCTTGACAATAAATATGCCATAAAAAGAGAAACAATAACGGTCTATCCTTTTCAAGTTCATATAATTTATTTTAATATTTATGTAAGGTCTCAAATACTGTAAGCGTGTATATTTGTGCTACGAATTTAAACTAACCTTTGCTACTAAATAAAAAACAAAATTAAGACCAGACATTCAACTCCACACATTTCACGTTTCCATAAGTTTCTTTTGGGAAGTCAATTACGGCATCTACTCTGTCCACATCAGGGGTAGTTTGAAAAGAAGTGATTACAGACAGAAGTATTTCAGCTTTAATTCACTATATCAGAATTCCAGTGGGTCGAGGTTTACACACACTGTTAGAATTTGGTGGCATTGCCTTTTAATTGCTTATCTTGAATCAAAAGCTTGGGGTAGCCTTGCATAAGCTTCTCACAATACTTAGCCGGAAGGAACCGGACTTCTGTGAACTGCTTGGATTTTCCCACGGCATTAAGGGCAAAAAGGCCCTGGCTCCACAGGTTGGCCCTTAACTAGCGCCACAGCTGCCAATCAACTCCTAATTATGACAACTGGCCAATCAAAAGATCCTAAAAAGTAATTGCGCAAAAGGGCACCACCCCACCAGTCTTTTTCCTGGTTTGGCCTGATGGCCAGACCTGGTTGACACATGAGCAGAAAAAAATATCCAGTTGTAAAAAATATTTTTTTTTCATGATGTTTTGTTTGGGAGACTATATTACTGAAGATAAATATATTTAAGAGCAATTAACACTGAACACTTCTGGACATCTAGATAACCTAACAATTTGCCATTCATTTGATGGTATTCATTTGCCAAGAATACCATCAAGGTAGGACCCTACTGTGAAACCTGTTCTTAAGGATGATTGTTACACTAGGCAACAGCTTATGCCCTAGTAGTGTCTTTTTAAAATAACTATAAATGCAGGCCAAGTTCATCCTTCATACACACAAGGCTACTTCAAGACAAATACATATTAAATAAAATACATATTAAATGAATTTGGTGAAAGAACTCCAAGCTTAATATGATAGCTACCTACCTTGCATTTTGGACATTTCTGGGCATTTCTTTGCCCATGTTCGATTTCACCAGCCCAGTGACGCAACAGCTTGTCTCCTTTCTTGTACTCTCTACAGTTAACACCTTCATGCCAGGGAGAATGGCACTTAAAACACCATATAAATTGGCAAGATGGGCACTGAATCTACAAACAGGAAAACAAGAGCAGAAAAAAGACACGGAGGTAAGGAAAACAAATTGCATGCCAGTTAATACATTATTATAATGATATATATTTAGCCTAAAAAAATATTTCACCAAAATACTTAAACGGATGCAGGCCCCAGCCAAGAAGTTGTAAGGCCACCAACTTCAATTGCAGCATATCATATTCAATTGTGTTTTACAGAATGAACTGGTGTGAATTCCAAATTAAAATCATAATTTTGATCAGTTCTATTTTGTTTTAATTTACTTTTGATTTTTTTTGAAGTAGAAAAAATATCAGTATGTCATATACATCACCTATAAAAACCTGGACTTATAAATGTTGAATGTTTTATGGGGAGAGAGAGGGGAGAGGGAGAGAACATGAGTGATTGTGAGAGAGTATGAGTGAGGTATGCCCCAGCGTCGTGGTATGTCTAATATGTATTTACGTTATTGTTAAGTACATAGTATTCAAGTTTCTTTAAAAAAAAAACTCTGGGCCGAAAGATGAAGTAAAAACAATGTATGATATACTTTAAATGTTTCATAATATTTTTGTCATATATATTTTTTTGTTCTTGTCCCTGCACATCTCAGAACTATACAGTATGTCCCAACACAAAGTAGAAAGTAAACTGTGCTAAGAAAAATATGCTTAGGAACTTTTACTTATCAATATTCCTGAATCATATGAAATGTGGCTTTATATATAGTTTTTCATATAGTTGTCCTTAATTGTTGATTAAATAGCTGACTGTGCAATTAATTTGTATTAGACTCAGGTGGCCATATGTGTGACCACATACTTCAGGAACGCAAAGTTTAATGAAGCAGTGTACCACAAATTTATATTGTATGGAATGGCAAACATGAGAAACGTATCTTCTGTGCATTTACATTTATGACATGTCAGCTAGACACAAGAAACCAAATCTGGTACTTCCTATTAAATACAGGAGATAACCTACAATAACCTGTATAGTTCAACTACACAACAAAAAACCCACTAATGGTTAAAACTATGGCTTCTCAGCAACTACCGGCAAATTGGAGATTAGAACCCCTGCTCTAAATAGCACATTTAAAGGTGTTCTCCTTCCAGACATCTTCTACGATCTCTTTTCACCTTCCATTTTTACTTTGGATGTTTACTGCCTAAATGTTCTTGGGTTAGTAGTACCCACTCTCCACAGCACTACTTACACACTAATTGATTATTTTAAGAAGGTAAATAAAAGCTCCCCTGAACATATTAATATAAACATCATGCATATTGTAGGATAAGTAAGAGAGCCGTCACTTTAACATGTAAAATTTCATTAATATTCGGTATCACCTGAAGTTTCACTTATTCTGTTATTTAATTGAGTTATATAATTGTCCTAATTTTCTCTAAACCTTTCAACATAACACAGTCAATGGATTAGAATGCTGTTACAAATGTGATTTCCCACACTCAGTAATCTTTAAAAGAATGTGGTCTACTCATGTGTATACTAGTATAAAAATATGTCTATTCATTATAGTAATGTATGTATAAAGTATTCTGAACTGGGTACCTGCCTGTGATAGATGATTGTATGCCACAGGGCATCCATGGGGTGCCGGCTCCCTTGTTCTGTGTTTACACAATTAATTGCATTATTAATTAATAACTATTAATTGCAAACTACTAAAACAGCTATGGTCAAATGTCACCCCTCTCTACTAAGGCTTTAGGGGTGGTTATCATAGCTGTTATCCAGCTGATTCCATGTTTTTAATGGTTCCATGAGCAATGAAAATTGAGTTTTTCTCCACTGGGAGAGTATAAAGTTAGGTGAAGGAGATACCTCTGTGGTCCGAAAAACTTATCTGATTTTACATAATTTTCTATGTTAGCCCAATAAAAGGTATCAAGTTGGACTAAAGATGTTATCGTATATTGAAATGATCTGGCTATATACACTTTTGGATTTGCACTGTTCAAGGGGACATGTGTTTAGCCTAAATTGAAACAGAGTAAAGCTATAAGCCTTCGACTGTGGATTGATGTAGCGTCACCTGCTGCCACAAAATCCCATTTAATCTCCTGATGTCGTGGACAATAAATCCATGACCAGACATGCATTCTCCAATTCAGCTAGTATAACCTCCAGAAACAAAATATTATGGCATACATGATTTAAATATTTTTTACAATAATTAAACATTTAATCTAATTTCATAGGCAATGACTGTGGTATTAAAGACCCTTAATTCCACTATAACCCATGTCCTACTTTCGGAATCATTAATTTATTTGATATTGGCTAGACATGCTCACTTTGAACTTGATCTCGGATTTGCTTAGGTTTGGAACGTGGGCTTTCCTCTTAAATGTTGTGAAGTGCTTGCACTGTGGGCAGGGCTTGGTGCTGGAGTCCATGCGACTGAGCTCCAGGAAGTACTTGTATTTGAGGATTTCATCACGTGGCAGATTGTACACAATGGTGGATTCATCCAGGTGTTTATTGCACTCTGTAATGGGACATTTTATTTCCACTTGTCCTATATGGACCTGCCAACAAAGAGAAAGAACAATGAGCATAAATACCGCAATGACGGGGTATTTGATAACGTGTTTTCTTGTAGTGTAACTGTAACGCTACAGTTGTCTAACAGGTGAGGCAACAAATCAAATTAAGTTATAAGTCTTAACTGGGATATTTAAACTGCAAACTTTGCAGTCTGTGAGCATACCTCTCAACCTGGATACCCTAATTTGGACATCTGAAATGCGGCAACAGTCACACAAAAGTGGAGTCGACAATGGAGGTGGATATGGATCCTGCTGAAAGTGAGCAGCGCTGAAGGTATGTCCACTGTCCACCTTACCTGAAGAACCACATAATGGAGCTCAGCTTCAGATAATTGTGTGGTGGCTACATGGCAGCTGCATGGAGGTCATTGATGCAACAGTGAAGACCTTGATTGATTCTACAGCTCCCTGGGCTAGGTAGGGGAGATCAGAGGATTTTCCTAACTGTCTCATGATCCTAATTTCACTGAAGAAGCAAGCATTGGAGAGATCCTGGCAGACAATGGTCTGTTAATTTCCAGCAGGAGGACCACGACTAAACCAATCAGCAAAAATCATCAAAAGTCTCAATCCATTGCTTGTAAAGGCAAAACACACCACAGTTACGTGCTTAGGCATGGCTTGACATTGGACATTCACTTATCTCTGAAAAATGGAAACTTACCCTTTATTATGCTGGTAACTGGGCTGCACATGTAGTGTGCCAACATTTAAGCATGGGCTTGTCAAAAGCTCCTACTTAGATTATAGGAAATTAACTTTATCCCCCCATTACAAAATAAGAGTTATCAGTTCCTTTAAATATGTAAGTGTGAATAAAGTTAAATGTGTTTCTTTTATACGGAGATGCATGGCTTTGGAAACAAAACTGAAGTATTGTATATTTTGTTGGAACTTTGTATGAAAACTTAAACTTGAAGAGGCTACTAAATCATCTGGACATACTATACCACATAAAGTGAAGAAAAAAAATTATTTCATCCCCTGCTGATTTTGTACATTTGCCCACTGAAAAAGACATGACCAGTCTATTATTTTAATGGTAGGTTTATTTGAACAGTGAGGGACAGAATAACACATTTGAAATAAGTTATAAATTGATTTGTAATTTTACTCAGTGAAATAAGTATTTGACCCCTTTGCCTTGGGCAAAACCCTTGTTGGCAGTGACAGAGGTCAGACGTTTCTTGTAGTTGGCAGACATCTCCGGAGGGATTTTGTCCCACTCCTCTTTGAAGATCCTTTCCAAGTCATTAAGATTTCAAGGCTGACGTTTGGCATCTCAAACCTTCAGCTCCCTCCACAGATGTTCTATGGGATTATGGTCGAGAGACTGGCTAGGCCACTCCAGGATCTTAATGTGCTTCTTCTTGAGCAACTCGATTGTTGCCTTGGCCGTCTGTTTTGAGCCAGTGTCATCCTGGAATACCCATCCATGACCCATTTTCAATGCCCTGGCTGAGGGAAGGAGGTTCTCACCCAAGATTTGACGGTACATGGCCCCATCCATTGTCCCTTTGATGTGGTGAAGTCATCTAGTCGCCTTAGCAGAAATGTT
The DNA here is from genome assembly GCA_009364415.1 of Spea multiplicata. Taxonomy (NCBI): domain Eukaryota; kingdom Metazoa; phylum Chordata; class Amphibia; order Anura; family Pelobatidae; genus Spea; species Spea multiplicata. The sequence goes on from VKOC01017955.1 coordinate 41,099, forward strand.
TGACGGTGGGGATGGTGTTCTTGGGGTCATAGGCAGCATTCCTCCTCCAAACACGGCGAGTTGAGTTGATGCCAAATAGCTTAATTTTGGTCTCATCTGACCACAACACTTCCACCCAGTTCTCCTCTGAATCATTCAGATGTTCATTGGCAAACTTCAGACGGGCCTGTACATGTGCTTTCTTGAGCAGGGGGACCTTGCGGGAGCTGCAGGATTTCAATCCTTCACGGCATAGTGTTTTGTCAATTGTTTTCTTGGTGACTATGGTCCCAGTTGCCTTGAGATCATTGACAAGATCCTCCCTTTAAGAGAGTGCTCCAAATCTCAGCTTGTTACCTGTATAAAAGACACCTGGGAGCCAGACATCTTGCTTGCTGATTGGTAGGGGATGAAATACTTCTTCTTGACTCACTTGCTTCTATAGGCATTCGAGATACAGCTCTCTCCTGGATCTCCTCATATCTGTCTAACCGTTCCTTCTCTGTCAACTTCTCTGGCAACTCATCATCGCCCCTTCCACTTTCGGTTGGTGTCCCCCAAGGTTCAGTCCTTGGCCCTCTGCTGTTCTCTCTTTATACTTCCTCTCTTGGCAAACTAATCAACTCATTTGGCCTCCAGTATCATTTATATGCAGATGATACCCAAATCTACCTGTCTTCTCCTGATCTCTCTCCATCTCTCATGTCCCGGATCACCAGCTGCTTGTCTGCTATTTCTTCATGGATGTCACAACACTACCTGAAACTTAATCTTTCTAAAACGGAACTCATTATCTTCCCTCCCTCCATCTCCACTCCACTACCTGAATTCTCTATCACCATTAACAACACAACTATCTCTCCTACTAACCAGGCCCGATGCCTTGGGGTCATCCTTGACTCAAACCTCTCCTTCATCCCTCACATTCAGTCCCTCGCCAGATCCTTCCGCCTGCACCTAAAAAACATCTCTCGTATCCGCCCATTCCTCACCCAAGAATCCACAAAAACTCTGGTTCATTCACTTATCATTTCCCGTCTAGACTACTGCAACACTCTTCTGGTTGGCATTCCACTGTCTCGACTCTCTCCTCTACAGTCTATCCTAAATGCCGCTGCTAGGCTCATCTTCCTTGCACGTCGCTCCTCTTCTGCTTCCCCCCTCTGTGAAACCCTCCACTGGCTCCCGATAACCTTTAGAATTAAATTTAAGATCCTGGTACTGACATATAAGGCCATCCACAATACTGCTCCTCCGTACATTTCTGACCTCATTAGCAAATACTCTCCTACTCGATCCCTACGTTCCTCCCATGGGCTAAGGCTCTCCTCCTCACTCGTCACCTCTTCCTTTTCCCGTCTACAAGATTTCACTCGAGCTGCCCCGTATCTCTGGAATCTGCTCCCAAGGAACCTTCAGAATTCACCCTCCCTCCTGACATTCAAGAAACATCTAAAAACCCACTTCTTCAGAGACGCATACCATCTTAGCTGCTAGAACATCCCTGTCATCGATACCCCCCCACAATACCTCTCACCCTTCCTCTATGCCTTATGTTTGTCACCCCATTCTTCCCTCTAGATTGTCAGCTTGCGAGCAGGGCTCTCTCCACCAAATGTAT